>JAWNZC010000161.1:0-150000 GCA_035771165.1 Paragorgia papillata
ATAAAGAAAAGACGTAAAAGATGGAGGGGGGGGGGGGTGTGCTTATTTCAAAATTGGAGAACTAAAGAGTTAGGGCTTAATAGAACTTTTTCAGTGTGTTGTAAAACATTGCATCTGACTTGAGAGAAAGAACTACAACTTATTGTTTAAATATGAAGGGCATCCATATATGGCAAATTTTGAATCCTCAACATTCCCAAACATCACAAAAGCATAGCCCCTCGGTCTGCCAGTATCTCTATCTTTGATTATGGTGACTAAAAAAGGGAGAAATAAACAACATCTTGCTCGTCAATTTGCCAAATAGAAATCGAAGTTAAATTTGGCAAACCCAGGATATAACTTGGGATAAAGCAACTGCATCCACATTAAGCAATAAACAACATCTTGCTCGTCAATTTGCCAAATAGAAATCGAAGTTAAATTTGGCAAACCCAGGATATAACTTGGAATAAAGCAACTGCATCCACATTAAGCTAGGGAATTATATCTTAAGGGTGAAAGATGTTACTGCAGTCATGTTTCGTGTAGGGGTGGGTTGAATTGTGAAGGTTTATGAGTGAATAACAATTATTACAATGTATATACAAAAAAAAGTGCTGGGAAGTGGGAATAATGAAAGTTTTCAAGCCAACTTCCCATTGACAGCTTCATATGAAACAAGAATATTAAACATTGCAAATAAATTAATGCATGCATATTTAAAGATAATACAGAACATGTGAAGAAGTTTAATAAATATTGGATTGAGACCCAGACTGGAAAGTTCGTATGTTACGCCGAAGATATTCGGTCCCCTAGGATGACAGGTCGTAAAATAATTGCATTGATAAATATATATTTTATTCATGCATACAGCATGCATGGAGTCCACTTTCAAATCAGTTTACAATTTTTTATAACTAATAACTATTCCTATGTTTCATAATGTTCCTGGAATACGTTAGATGCCTTCTAACTCTGTGCAGCGAGTCTGTCTGCGATATGTTATTAATAATCTGCGGTATGTTTGGCTTTGCTTTTTGACTTCCAAACCCCATATGGCCTCACCTGACTGGTTGTAGAAATTTAAGGGGAAATTTTCCCACCCTCCTGACTGGCGTACAAAACATTTGGGAAAAATTGTTGGTGTAAATCTTCCGCGGACGAAAAACGAACTTTCCACTATGGATTGAGACCAGACTCATACTAACAATAATAAGTGGATACCCGTCCATAAATACATGTACAGTAAACATATGCACATGCATACACACATTATATATATGTACAGTAAGCTACTGACTACATTACACAGCCATACATTGTTAAGAATATACAGTATTACAAAGCAATTTTCCGGCGGGGCATGCTCCCCTAATGTTGGAAAGTGTTGGAAGTCTAAAGTTTGTGGTTTTATCAGAATTTTGGACATGATAAACAAAAAACGCAAAAGAAAATATACTGATGCGGATATTTTACTTATGCTTGTTCTTCTTATTGAATATTTTGCCGTTAAATATATTATTTTGATACAACAATAATTAACTAATACAACAATAATTCATCGGAAAACAGTGCAACTTGCAGTGCCTATAGCAGCCAAGCGCTTAATATTCCGCATGCAAGTTCTCTCGTTCGTTAGTTCGTGTAGAGTCAATAAGCATGCGCATGTAGAGCAACGCTCTGTAGGACAATGTCTGATATGCTAGACGTAAAAACTCTAATTTATTTCTTTTTTGGCTTGTGAGTTGTGAATTTCCATGCATGTATCCTTCGATCTAAAGCTCTGTGATCAGGCGCGGCGTGGCCCACCGGGACATTTCCCGGTGGGCCCCAACACGATTTGTAGCTAATTGTGGGGCCCCAAGACAAGTAGTCCATATATTAATAGCCGTGTCTGTCCATCCGTCCGTCCATCTGATCCGTCCACGGAAAAGCTAGAAAATCACCTGGCCCATTCAAACTAAACCACTACCAAAACTAAGCCTAGAGTTCAACAGTGTGCAATGGGTTTATGGCTTTTGAAAAGATTAGCGTTTTCACTTTTGAAAAAGAATGAAAACGTTCACCCATCGCTAACTTGGTGGCCATTTGGGATTATGACCACATCCCCTTTGCTTTTTACAGAGCGGAAAAAAAGTAATGTAACCATGAAACATGAGAGAAGAAGTTGTAATAACGTTTCTTATGTTAAATTTGAAAGGAAGAAAATACAAAATAACCAAATCAAACCCGAAGCTGTGCCACACGAGTGCATGACTCTTGACTCTATATGGCCACAGGGAGAATATCCAGTCACTTCAACAATCCTATGTTGATCTTGCCGCTACCTGTGTCTCTAAGCAAAGAGACCTTCCTAAAAACATGTTCTTTTTCAAGACCGTGAATTTTTCACTGGTAACCACTAGTAGTAATTATTTACGTACAGAGCTGTAGGCCCTTAAGTAAAAGCTAAGATATCACATGCATTTTTATATAAAAGTTTTACATCAGAATAGCCTGAATAGCACAGCGTACTCAGAGTTATACACCGTGTATCATTTCTCACTGACATTGGCCATCACACAAGTCAAATGTGAAAGGTCGTTCTCAAAGCTGAAACTGATCAAGACAAGGCTGTGATCTAGCTTCTCTGAGCCAAGAGAATTAGGACAGCTTAATGCTAATGAGCGTAGAGAGTGATATTTTGAGTAAAGTCTCGCTCAATAAAGTTGTTGATAAGCTAGCTAGCATCAACATCAAAATAGTTAAACAGATTATTAATTATCTAAATAAATTTAATTCTATTGACTAATAAAATAACACTAACAGTGCTTACGACTTACGGGTTATGAGTCACGTTTTCATAAAAACATGGGCGTGGTAACTTGGAAATAAGTTGGACAACTTAGAAGTTGGAAAATAAGTTGGATTACTTGGACACAACTCACATAAATCACATTGCAACATAAACTAATATTTCAAGCAATCTTTTTAATAAAAATCTATTGTATTAAAGAATAGATAAAGTGCACGCGTTGGATTGTAAATAATTTATTGTCGTTTTTACCTGTAGAATATTTAAACCTAAGAATATAAGATGTTTCCATAATTATTATATTATATAAACTTACAGTGTCTCTATACCGGTAGCAGTCACTGCCCAACCCCCCTCCCCCCTGAGAATGGCCATCTGGAATGTCATCTCCCAGCCCCTATTTTGGAGCCAACATTGTACCCAGCGACTTATGGGCGTGGGGAGGGAAGCGGAGATAAGACCCTGGGTACGCGGTTGTTTTGAGCCACGCCGCACCTTTGATAACAGTTTTTCTTTGAAATGATACTATTACTATTAAATTTATTATATGTATTTTTACCTCATATTTTATGAAGATGTTCTATATATATATGTAAGTTTATATCGGAAAAATGTTGTTGTTTGTTGGAAACATTATGATCTTGGCCACCCCTAAAATCTCAGAGCCACGACGCTCCTGGCCTTTGTAAAGTGTAAAGTGTAAAGTGTAAAGTGGCAGTTTGTATTCCAGCACCGTTTTTAATTGTTAGGATCGGATGTGGTAAAACCTCTACACTAAACATGAACCAAAGAAATGCCGTTTCAGAGCCCCCAAAACTCGATAATTTCTGTAGAACAGTAGACGTGTGGCTAAATGGAGGAATTGTTCCGACCTGAGATTGGACGATAAAAATAATAAAGTGGTGTAGAGTTACATCATTAATCACCGAGCCCGGGCGTAGGGCCGAAGGCCAGGACACAGAGTAAGGATTGACCAGAAGTCCGACTCGCGGAAAAAAGTGTCCCATTATTTTTATGTGCATGCGCCAGTCGGCCATTTTGAACGTAAGTGCCCCCGGGAAATTATCCCTCTCGTCCTTGCGACCCTCGGGCTCCTATAGTCAATTACTCTTGGCCTTCTTGTGACCTTTTAATTAACTTTATATTGTTATCTATACATTTAAATAATATTTAGTTAAGTAAATAAGTAATTTACTTTAGAAAACGATTCTTTGGAGATGAAATTTTTTGGCGACGAGGTTATTAAAACTTCAGTACGCGGATACTACAGGTAAAAGTCCGTGGCAAAAAAGTCCTGCACTCACGAAGCTGAGTTTTACATTTCTCGATGATGCCGACACACTTGTTTATAGAGAAAGATGGCTAAAAATTTCGGAACTACGCATTGTTGAAATACATCGAGTACGTATGTTGTTAGAAATTTTATAAGCTTTCATTCAGTGTGTAGTTCAAACTTTATTGTTACCTGAAACTTTTTAAAATGTTCAAAATGTTCTCACGATTGACCATAAAAGTTTTATTATATTTTCATATGTTCAAAAGGTAGGAATCCGTTTGACTACTAATTTGCACCAAAAACGTTTTTCTACTTCAACTAGAAATCTGCAAACTTTTCCACTCCTTTCATATTTGAATTAGCTTCTATTTAAGAAATATCTGAGGTTCATACCAGAAATCTTTCTGAATTGCAAACACCAAAACAGCAAAAGGCGAAACAAACTTAAGAAATACATAAATTTCAGACGGTCCAGACCAAAATAATGATGTTTTTTCATATTTTAAAATACTTTCCAGCAAGAAAATTAAAAGTTCTGACATGAATAGCACTTGACAGTATCCTCTGTTTCAAATATGCAGATCAGGGCTGTGTGTTTAGTATTTAAAAACAAAATCCAAAATTCTACAACACTTGTGAGGCGTCCATTTCCATTATATAATTCTTATTATAACATAGCTTTAATATAGCAACGTTTTTGATTGGCTGTCGTACGTGCTCCATAACTCGATGGAGCACGGCAAAAAAGCGCGGGAAAAAATTTCCCAACAAAACTGAGTTTTAAATTGACTTTTACGGCCTTTTATATTATCAAAATACCGATTCATTTAATTTTATTGAGTAATAAAGAACAACGACCCAGAAGACATAAACTGGGTCTGGGTAACCGAGTTTAAACTGTCCTTTTGGTTGGATTTTAGTGAACAAAAAAGGCTTGGCTACGAAAGTAGAAAAACACAACAACCAAAACGATTCGCCGGCTTGTGAAATGATTTAATGCTATGTTATAAAAGAAATGGCTCATGGTTTAGTCTGCTCCATCGAGTTATGGATGCACTTGGGAAATTGGGAGAGCACTCAAAAATCTCGAGTGGGTCTCGGCTGCGCTTCGACCAACTCTTACGATTTTTTCGTGCTCTCCCAATTTCCCGCGTGCATCCATAACTCGATGGAGCACGCTATACTATGAGCCATTTCTTAATTTTACGAACAATGGTGTGCACATTTTGAACATTTTAAAAAGTTACAGGTAACACTAAAATTTGAATTATATACCAAATGAAAGCTTATAAAATTTCTAACAACATACGTACCCGATGTATTTCAACAATGCGTAGTTCCGAAATTGTTAGCAATCTTTTTCTATATATAAACAAATGTGTCGGCAAAATCGAGAAATGTAAAACCCGGCTTTGCGAGTGCAGGACTTTTTTGCCACGCTCACTGAAGTTTTAATAACCTCGTGGTCAAAGAATTCTATCTCCAAAGAATCGTTTTCTAAAGTAAATTACTTGTTTACTTAACTAAATATTATTTATATAGATACAATATAAAGTTAATTTAAAGGTCACACGAAGGCCAAGAGTAATTGAATACAGGAGCCCGAGGGTCGCAAGGACGAGAGGGCTAATTTACCGGGGACACTTACTTTCAAAATGGCGCCGGGATCGCGAGTGCGAGGCCGACATTTCGCGAGGACGCTTACATCAAAGGTGCCGCGACACTGAGTCGGACTTCTGGTCAATCTTTATTCTGTGGCCCGGAGCCCGGTGAGGGTGCTAATCTCGACACGCGCGGAGTCGTTTTATACGCGTGGACAAACGTGATATGCGAACGAATTTCTGTGATCTGAATATTTATTTATTTGTATATATGTGTGGATGGACCATGCGCGGTTAAATTGTGGGGCACTGGGGACAATATAGTTCTTGACAAAAAGATTTGAAATAACAACATAATTTATTCTTGACAAAAAGGCTTGAGAAAGGAGTTTTGGGGAAACGTATATCACTTTTGAAAGAACCGAAACAAATCAACGTCTACGTATAAAGCAAAACAACGTCTTCAGAGTAGAAGGAAACCCGTCAAATCGAAACTCGCGATCGAAAGGAGGAGAAAGCAAGAGTGAAACTTGAAAACCGACGAAGAAATAAATGCCGGCGAAACGGTTTAAGTTTACGATAAAAATATAGAGCCGACCGCTCTCAGTAATCACAAACATTTAGTAGTAAACTGTTCGAGTTTCCGTATGTACATGTATATCCTATCACTGTTAATTTTGTTTTATCTTTTGTGTGTCCCTAAAGTATTTTAAACTTATCCATTGCATGTTAGTTTGCTTGCCTGTTGTATTTTTTATCTGTGGCTGCCGTCTTAATATCTTTTTTCAAATAGTTTTCTTATTGTAAAACCACTTGTGACTAACGTAGCTTGTCCATAATTGGCATAAAAATCGGAAAAGGAGCAATTTTTCTTTTGTAAAACGTACAAAATAAGCTGTTGAAATATTTATTAACATGTAGGTGAAAACAATTTCAGCACATTGAAATATCATAAATGAATATTGCCGTGACAGCCGGCCAGGTAGTTGTTTGATAGTTTTCGTGCTTTGAAAAATGTTTTCAGATGCTGTAGCGATGTTTTTTTTGTAAACATGGAAAGAAAAAAGTGTAAAATATAACCCTGATATTTGACTACATTTTTCCGCCTGTCTCGGTAGTCCGGTGGTTAACATAGTCGGCTTGCACGGTAACATAGTCGAGTTCAAACCGTGGATGCGACTTGCAATTTTCTTCATCTCAATATTTTTCACGAAATATCATCCTTAAATTTTTCATTGTTCCTCGTCACCTTTTTCTTCAAAAAAATTAGTTTTTAAAACTGCAGCTTATTTATTTCAAATATTCTACTAGAATTAAAACTATATTTTGATCAGCAGGAGTGCCTATTTCCAGGCCCCCAATAAAAAAGAGCGCAAGTGTTTCTAATCAGAAGGAATATCAGGGGGTATTTACAAAAATTCATGCAAAAGCGGGCGAGGGGTTATTGCGTTCATGTATTTCTAGTACTCCAATAATAGAGACCACGGTTAAATACACAGTATTAAAACTATGTGGTTAAACTCGTAAAGTTAAAGAAAGATTGGTTTTCTGTTTATGTATCGCTACGATAGCTATACAAATATTGGAAACTTATTTAATAAAGCACGAAAGAGGTTTATACATGAGACTGGTCTGTCTTGACTTTTGACGTGTGTTAAATTCAAAGACTTCCACTATAATGATGTTGAATTATTTAACTGCACTTTACTTGACGCGTAGCTAGATCCAATCGTTGACTAAACACAGCTGGCTTCGTCTTGAAGCGTATAAACAGGAATACGGCCTCTGGGAGCGACAGTAGCTTCATGCAGAGCTCCATGTGGTAACTCTACACCGCTGAATACTCGTGCAATCACATGCAGGTCGGCCATGAAACATGGACATGGAAAAACACCAACAAATGATGGCGGTGTACAGCCCACAAAAATTCACAAAAACTAACCTTCTTCAACGACGCCATACTTCTCAAACTTATCTCGAAGTTCGAGTTCTCTTACACCGAACGCAAGATTTCCAATATGTAATTTCTCTTCTTCAGGCATTTTCAAAACACGACCTCCTCGCTGACGAATCGGAGACAAACTAGTATCTCGCTAAGCAGTCAATCATCTAAGACAGCGGTATGGAAATGATTATGGGGATGTAATTCATGTTAGGGTACATAAATCAGACCGTGATGCGCGCGTGCGGCATTTGTTTGTTCGTTTGTACGTACGTAAGTTCGTTCGTTCGTTCGTTTGTTTGGTTGTTGGTTGGTTGGTTGAATGCATGGTGTGTCGTTTGATTGCCGGTTAATTGGTTGATTGGTTGGTTGGTTAGTTGGTTGATTGGTTTAGTTGGTTGACTGGTTGATTGATTGGTTGGTTAGTGATTCGGTTGGTTGGTTGGTTTATTGGTTGATTAATTGGTAGTTAAATGGTTGGTTGCATGACTGGTTAGTTGCTTGGTTGGTTAATTGGTTGATTGGTAGGTTGGTTGGTAGGTTGGTAGGTTGCTTGCTTGCTTGCTTGCTTGCTTGCTTGTTTGTTTGTTTGTTTGTTTGTTTGTTTGTTTGTTTGTTTGTTTGTTTGTTTGTTTGTTTGTTTGTTTGTTTGTTTGTTTGTTTGTTTGTTTGTTTGTTTGTTTGTTTGTTTGTTTGTTTGTTTGTTTGTTTGTTTGTTTGTTTGTTTGTTTGTTTGTTTGTTTGTTTGTTTGTTTGTTTGTTTGTTTGTTTGTTTATTTATTTGTTTGTTTGTTGTTTGGTTGGTTGGTTGGTTGGTTGGTTGGTTGGTTGGTTGATTAGTTGGTTGATTATAAATATAGCCGCTATAAATATAGCGTGATTCCTTCCTTAGTTAAACTAGCTCACCAATTAAGGCCAAATCGTCGCAACCTAGGTCCATAGGTGAGACCCACCCAGAAACGTAAACTAACTGGGTCACCACCAACCTATTTTCTGATTGATTTAGATTGATCAGTAACGAGCGAGCGTGGGAACGAATTGGTATGCGACAATGTAATCGGGTACCTATAGCCAATTAGTTCATATTAAGTATAGTTCTTTACTGCAAGGCCAAACTCAGTGAATGCGCCGTAACAACTGTGATTCATCCCTTCGGACCCTTGAGGAACACAAGAACATTGGGTTAACATTGTCTGGGTTGTTTTTTTTGGTTTATTTCTATTTTCTTAAAGCTTTGCGTATTGTAATCACTACGAACATAACTAGACTACAATTAAATTTATACAATAACATATACAAGATCAATATGATGGCAGTTTTTGCTGGGCAATTACTGTGCGGTTCGGATTGGCATTCGGACCGTTTACGACATGGAAATCAGTTAGCTCACTGCCTTTACTTCGTTGTGATTGCCTCTGCCACTCAAACATAAAACCTACCGTAGAGTTTCCAAAGTAGCGGTCCCGGTTACTTTCGAGATTGGCACCTATAGGGGCCGCTACCTTCGACTAGCCGTTGCTTTTTGAGGATCGCTATTTTCGGTTAGCAAAAAAGTGTTGGAATATAACACCTAGATATTTGATATATTTATGATGCGAATAGAAATGAATTACCACACATACACATGCTTATTTGGCGTGTTTGTTTCTGTTTAGTTATACAGTCGAGCTCCAATTAGCACCTTTGAGACCGCGCCTATAGGTGTACGCTTAGCAGGGGCGTCCGCTTAAAGGGTTGCACATGCAGTAGGGGGCACACACGTGGTGACAAGCTTTCTGTGTCTATGTACGTAGCTTGTTTTCACTATAATGTAACTATAACTAAGTTTTACTATAATAAAGCAATCAATACAGCACCATTGATTGGTCTTCCTCGGTTAATCTCAAGTGTTTTGATTATTACTACTGTTATCAAAGAAAACGTTCATTTTGATATGGATTTGTCCGCTTAATAGATATTAATTTCCTCACAGCTACTCAAGATAGGTGTCCGTTTCTGCTTAAGAGAGGTGTCCGCTTAAGAGAGGTGTCCGATTAAAAGGGGTGTCCGTTAATAGGGGTTCGACTGTACAAGGACACGAATTTGACCTGTCCATGTATTTAAAACCTTATAATAAATGCAGGTTTATATATCGTGGTTTCCGAGACTCTAGGGGTTTGTGGCTATAGAGGGAAAATGTCAGTTCATTTCTGTTCGTAAGCATCTTTTTCATGAGATAAAAAGTCATATCGGTTAAATGTAACGGGTTGCTTTCAAGTAGTCGTTACTTTCAGTGGGATCGCTACTTTGGAAACTCTATGGTACGCGTCAATAACCATCTCTTCATTGTGCAACGCCTTGTGGAAGTTTGAGCACTCTGGGCCCATGCGCACTTCACGCTATCTGAATGTATTTCACCGATGCTGTCCCACATGCGGTTGTCACCGACGATCGCATGTGTATAAGTAATTGATGAAATTCATTCAGATTGTTCCAAGCTACACTGATGAGCTGTTGTACAGCGAAACACCGTGTCTGTAGATTGAACTATGTACGCTCCTTCACTTCGGTGTTGTTGAGCACTCTGTGAAGTTGCCGTGGGTACCTATTAGCGATAATGCAACGCTCACTACCCTTGTGGAAGTTTGAGCACTCTGGGTTAATGAATTTTAATGAGCCAAAGAAATAACGATGGTCTAGTAGTCCTCCCTTATATTCAAGGCACCACAGAAAGATTAAAACGAGTTTTGGAGAAGTGCAACATAAATGTGTCCATAAAACCTTTGTCTACTTTAAAAGATTGCCTCATGAAACCTAAAGATCCTCTGCCAAATCTAAAGCAAACTGGAGTTGTATATTCCATCCCATGCAAGGATGATTGTGAGAACCCTGCATAAAATGCAGATAAAATACACGTTAAAATTGTTTGAGAGAGACTGACACTGCTGGTGCATGGTGGCACTTGACATAAACGTTCTTGAAATCCAAGGTAAAATATCAATGCACGACGCCAATATCGTCCCCGATCACAAGCCTTTTAATACGAGTTGTGATTGTGAAGGCTGATTCCTTCTTTAATTATTTCAAATATTCCTTTTCCTTGTTTAAATTATTTTACATTTATACATCAAATATAACGACAAATCGCACCAGGTTTGTTTTGTTCATTGCGACTATTTGTTATTCCACAGTTAATATTCGAAATTCGTCTTGTATAAACTTTGCTATGAAGTTTGTTTATGTGACCTCGTGTGTGACTGAGACCCAGATATAATAAAAAAGGAGAAAAGATATATATATATATATATTTTTTAGACGCCTCATTTACATCTCTTCTCTTTGTTTAATTATATCTGGATTGATTCTCCGTTTTGATTGGTTCATTTAAATGTATTGAATTCATCGATTCAAAACATACATATTGTGAAATAATGAACATATATATATATATATATATATATATATATATATTTATATATATTATATGGAGAAGAGTATTTTACTAGCAACTAAAACGCTCGTAGAATCCATATTTCACTACATTCGGGAACCGAGTGGCGTATTTCTCGTATGTAACGCTCGCGAGTGACATATCGACATGTCAAAATTTACGCCTTTTGCCACAAGTTTTGAATCAAGTAAATTTGAGTCAGTAACTTCTCTTAATTCAGTTTATTAAAGTAGTTGTTGTATTTTTCATTTGTATTTTCTAAAAGTTTATAGGTCAAGCGGTTGTAGTTTTTGCATTAAACCCAGTTTATCAACATCAGTTCCACGCATATATAATTTCATTTTCCATATAATAAATAGAACATTACACGGTTGCTAAAGATATGGATTTTTTGTTCTCGTGGCAAGAGCAATATATTGTCCTTTCCACTCGAACATAAAATCCATATCTTCTCGCCATGGTGTAATATCCCCTTTATATATATATATATATACGGGGTGACTATGGGCTCGAGATTGGAATACGTTATAAACTATCTCCCTAAAGCTCTTTCCTTTAGTATTTTATTCTGGCTAACGCCAGACGATTTTATCAGTCACCTCCGGGAAAGCCCTCGGACAGGAATGAGTTAAGTTCGTTATAAATATTGATAAAGAAATGAATTATACCGCTAAGAAATCGACTTTAACCGTATCCTACTTCAGGTTTAAATTTAAGTTCAATGCAAATTATCAAACTTATTAGTGTTAACCCTATTAAAATTACGGGTAAGGAGATAAATCTCATTGAAAATACGGGTAAGAGATACAATGGATCCTTACCCGTATTTATAATGCTCAAACTTGTTAGGCATGGAAAAAGACGGATAACGGGTAACGTAGTGTTAACCTTATTAAAATTACGGGTAAGCTCATAATTAATACGGGTAAGGAGATAAATCTCATTAAAAATACGGGTAAGAGATCGATCCTTACCCGTTCTGAATTGAATTGAATTGAATTGAATTGAATTGAATTGAATTGAATTGAATTGAATTGAACTGAATTGAACAGAAAAGTTTTGATTTCTAACTCTCTGAAACGCGTTTTCCTGCATTTTAGGGTCAGTTTTACAACAAAATATTATGACAACAACATAATTTTAGTTTACCTTTACTTCCTTCCAGGAGAAGGCAGAATTTTTATGAAAGGACATCCTATAGCGAGAACGCCGGGAAGCGCGCAAGCTTTATATATATATATATATTAAAGCATTGGTGATGTATAACATTTCCAATGACTGCGAGGTTCTTTGGCGATTTCGCATCAGTAGCTTTAACTGTAAAGTTATCTTACCAACTTCTGTCTCTGTATCTTGCGAGTCTTGCCGTGGAGACTGGACAAAGAAAGATTGAATCTTCCTCTCCGCTATACGTCTGCGCTTACTGGCAGCGGGAAAAACTCGTGCTTTCACGTCTAATTTTTTAGGGGGGGCTAAGCCCCCTTCTTCTGGCGATTAGGGGGGCGCTGGGCCCCCTTGCCACCCTGGTTCCTACGGCCATGGTGCCAATTCAATTGCTTAAGCAATGAACGGCAATTTGCATAACCTTGCAATTTCATAGAATATTCGGAACGAAAACTTTTCGACTTTGGTGATAATAATAATGATAGCGATGATGACGATGATGACGACGTTTAAGATGATGACATGTTAAGTTGTACGTATACATGTTGGTACGTTTGCGAGCTTGGTGTAATGTAACAGACGTTCGGTGGACATTCGTCAAGATCAATTACTCAGAAAATATTTCTGTACGCGTACATGATCAAGATTTTCAAATATTACGTTTACAAACACAATTACCTGTTCTTGACTTGGATGGCGTTGTTTTCTTAAAGAAAATTTGATAAAGTAAAAGTCAGTTTTGAGTACGTGTACCAATCTTAACGAGCCGTACTAAAAATTGAGCGCATGGCTAGTGTAGAGGAGCCTTAACTGACTCAAGTTTCTCCAAGTAAAATAGGATTGGCCAAAATAGCTTCCGCAACAGTTGCCAGCATGTTACTGCATATGCAACATATATTGGTACGAAATTTCGTCGTGCTCTTATTACAAATACTATGAATATAATTAAATACTGTTCCCAGCAGTACACGCAATAGCCCAATCGAATAAAGTAACTTATAATAATAATTAATGATTTATATTGCGCATTCTTCATGACGTGATATCGAATTCGCATTACAGTGTACAATACAATAGAATAGATAATACGTATAGCTATATTTACAGTACATGAAATAGTTAAGGCGTAGTTGTTGATAGAGAGATAGCGAGTCTTCAAATATTGCTTAAGTCAGCTCTACATAGTTTATATATTCCTTTTCAAATAAACGTCACTAATCTTCATGATCACGAGAACGAGTATTACAATGTATATCGTCATGCACTGGAAATTTTCCACACTAATTTAAAAATCTCTATTAGTTAGCAGTTAAATCAATGAAATGCCAAATATTACTCGTACTATAATTATCGACTATACTCTCTCTCTCTCTCTCTCTCTCTCCTCTCTCTCTCTCTCTCTCTCTCTCTCTCTCTCTCTCTCTCTCTCTCTCTCTCTCTCTCTCTCTCTCTCTCTCTCTCTCTCTCTCTCTCTCTCTCTCTCTCTCTCGTGTTTTTAAACTTAGATTTGATAATCATAGACAAAGAAAAAATGTTGTCTTCCTATTAGTGATTAACAAGAATTACTTACCTAAACGAACAGTAACCATCATCATGTTGACAAACAAAACGACAATAAGAGTAAGGCAGAGTGTAGAGCAAGAAGTCATCTTAAATAGTAGCAGAAAACAGGAAGTGGAATCTTTACTACGCGGTTAGTTAAAGAGTTCCATATTTCCACTCTAGCGCTGCCACGTTGGATGGATGATATTTTGCAACTCTATCGTCAATCTGTCTGCGACCCGGGTATTGCAGTCACAACTGTATACACAGTTTATACATCTGAAACGGCGTGAACTATGCCCATTTATCGCCGACGACTATGTTTCAGTTTTCAGTTATAGCCTTAACCATTTCCTTGTTCCGTGTGCATTGTTTAAGGAAATTAAAATAATTCTTGTCGATATAACCCCCTACAGCAATGTGTCAATTGCAATGGCTAGTTTATGCCTTTCATAGTTTGATCCCGCTATGTGTTGTAATATATTGACTGTAACAATTAATCCCAGTGATTTAGAGTGATTTAGTATACAACTGATAATTTAATCCCTTTTGTATCAGCTAACACACCATGGCGTGATGGCACAGTGAATTTGATAATAGCAGTGTTTCAGACATTTCTTGAATTCCACACTTAATTACTTATAACGATACAAGTGTATTTGCATATAGATACTGTTTACTTAGCATTGATATAAAACCTTGTTTCATAAGTCATAAATTTTTTAACACATGCACAGTCAAAATAATATATAAGACATATGGCGAGACAGAGTTTGCTATGGCTGAGGTACGCACAAAGGTCACATGCCAGTCAATTAGAGTACAAGATCGGCTACTAAAAGTTTGTTTTATTATCCGTTTTCACAACTTCCTTTAATTAACCGCAGATGACCGCTGTTGATTTGATTCTCTTATTTCTTATATCAGCAGATATCAAGATACGATCGACACTCATTAAGATTTCAAGTGCAAGTCCTGCATAATCGTGTAATCGTTTAAATAAATAAATGAATTGTTGGTTTTGTGATAAAAACACTAAATTTGGGAGAAAAGTAGAAGATATACTAAACAATACTAGACGTGGGCCCATCTAAAATTTATAAAATAAATCTGTTTGTGCAAGCAATAAATACGACCTGTTAAGTCCCTTAAATATTTTGTAATCCTGTGTTTCGGTGACCTTTTTTACCAGACCTGGTTGTCTTTCGACCAACGAAAAAAAGACTGCAGCGCTCTTTCACTTTCATTTTACTGACTGCAAGTTCTCCAGCTACCTTAAATTAATATACTAATACTTATTATTGCCACTTTGTATTTTTGGTTCAGCCAAATGAAGGTGGTAAGAACAAGATTTAAAACGTTAATTCTTTGAAAGTTTTCATGGCGATAATGTAATATAGATAAGTTTTGTGTCTTTTGAACTGGTATGGGTTACATCACATCACATCACATCACATCACATCACATCACATCACATCACATCACATCACATCACGTCACGTCACGTCACGTCACGTCACGTCACGTCACGTCACGTCACGTCACGTCACGTCACATCACATCACATCACATCACATCACATCACATCACATTTTATTATCAACCAACTGGTGGTCTATTACAAATCCAGCCTTCTGATTGGCTGAGCTACCATGGTCTAGTGGTGATAGACCATAGTAGCGTTATCCAATGATAAACCTTCTTATAGCTGGAATACTCATATTCTGGCCAATCAGAAGCCACGGCATATTCACGCCGCAAGCAAAACCTGGAAACTAGGCTAAAAAATCAAACATGGCGTCTGCTAAAATTTTTGTACTAGTGAAGAAAACATTGGGTCGAAAGTAATGGAAATACATACAGTTTGACATTTTCGAATAAGAAAATGAATTCGCTTATGCCTATGGAGTATATCTACACCAACCTTTAAGCAAAGTAGTTACAATCTTGTGTTTTGTGAGCGATTGTTTACAATAAGCCATCGAACTACTCTGCATTATGTATGGGGAGATTTGTGGAAACAAAAAGGTAAAACTATCTGAACATTAGAACAATGTTTGATAAGACTTCTTTACGTTAAAGAAAAGTTGTTTATGGTTGATACTAAAACAATTAGACAACTCGTCCTCGTTTTCTACCAACCTCGTACCCAGGGTCTTACCTCCGCTCCCCCTCGCTGCGGAAAGACCCTGGTACACGCTGGTCACGTGCTGCCCAAAATATGGGCAGTACAAAATAAATTTAGTGTGGGTAGGGTGGTTCAAAAAAATTTCTCGACTTACCGACCGGAGTAGTGTTTATACAAAACGCAAAACATCTGGCCAGATGAAATATCACGACTCACGAAAGGTGCACATCGGCTTGGAGAAACAATCCGAAACGAAATATAATTTAATAAGAATCCCAAAATCTCAAATATCAATATTTTGCTGGCTTTGTAGCGCTGGCGACATGTGTTATTGACGGGAGAATATTCGTTTTAAGCATTCGAATCGCGAGGCTTTTAACTGGACGTATTCAATTATATATAACGGCAGCTTTCGCGTGTGGTATTCAACAACAGGGGTTTCTTTATCGGACAAGAAGTTTGTGACAGCAAAGAAGCAGAAAAATCGATAAGACTCGCCCACTTTCTTGAAGTCTACTGAAAGTACTATTTCTTTAAGTAAACAACACAGCGCATTCAGAAATGCAGACAGATGACAACAAAGGTTCAACATATATTTCACCTTTGCCTTATTAAATGTGTCTAGTGTCTTGCTATAGCATTATAGAATGATGTTGGTTTCAAATATTTTACTATTTTAGTACTGTTTATTTTTGTTTATTTATCGTTGATTAATACTATTGTTCGATATTTTAATATACTTTGCCGAATGGAGGAGCGGCAACAGTTTTCGTACTGGCGTATTCATATTTCATGATCAAGCGACGAAAGATCAAATTTGCGGAGTAACTGGAGTTTATATAAATAGAAAAATGATAATAAGATATCGATTAATCGACTATATATTGTATAATTTAAGCACCCAGGTTGACGATTATTAAACGAATGGGAACATCAAAAACTTTCTTCATTGTAAATTTAAATACACAGCGATTTATTATAAACTGGAAACAATAGCTGTCAAAACAACTTGTTTCAATTTTAAAATCGTATCACCGGTTTAACGATTCATTTCAAAATCTAATACCAGAAAACAAAACAAGATACGTATACATGCATTTCTTCGACTATTCCAGCGAGGTCATGCAAGCATTGATACACAGGGGACACCCCCACAGTCGAAAATTTTGATAGACGACACGTGACCAGGGTGTACCTGCATGGGTCTTTCCGCAGCGTGGGGGGAGGGGGGAGCGGAGGTAAGACCCTGTGTACGAGGTTGGTTTTCTACGAGCAGATTGTCAACTTGGGTTTCGCCTCGTTGACTATCAGCTCTTAGTATAATTTCATAGTGGAAAAGAGGCTTTCCAGCTTTCTGATTGGTCCGCTCAGTGGTGAATCTGAGGTGATAGTCACCGCCTAGCGCGGTGACTATTACATCACAAGAAATTTTCTTCAAAAGTAGTTTTGGAAAAGAGACTGGTACTTATTCAACACTTCACTACTTTACTCGTTTCAGTCTCCCCCTCGGAGTTGTCATTTTGAAGTATAAGATTTTAGAATTTGTCGATTCATTGAAGTGTTGACTTTTTTTTCAAAATGGGGTCTGTAGTTTTTGAGACAAACTAAAGAGCATAATACTGAAAACATTTATCACTGAGATGTTGTACATATCAAATATCGTAAAAACAAAACTTTATAAAGGTAAGGAAGTATATTTTCTATATTTCTTGTATTTTTTGTATGTTTTGGCTAGATTTTGGTCGTAGCGATGTTTTCGAAAAATTCGACATGAGTGAAGAACATATTGAATATGAATTAAGTGCAAAAAAGCCGTAACACAGGATCCAAAACACCAGAATAAAAGTCTTTTTAGCATATATTTGAATGTATGTACAAGTTCAATTCCAAAGTAGGATGTTGTTTACTCTTTTTTTGAAATTATTTGCTGACAAAGACTGTGGCATGCTAACATCGTCTGTGAATAAACATAATCACCACTGTTAAAATGAAAGCAGTTGTTTAAAAGTTTTTGTTTCAACGTTATTTGTTTTTTATCAACCTCTGAAATTATACTAAAACAATTAGTCACCTCAGTGTCGGTGACTATCGGTGTATTTACCTCGCCGCTTCGCGGCTCGGTAAATATTCACCGATAGTCGCCTCGACTTCGGTGACTAATTGTTAAATAGAAAACTCGGCCTCGTTGTCTAATTGTTAAATATTATATTATATTATATTACATTACATTACATTACATTACATTACATTACATTACATTACATTACATTACATTACGTTGCGTTGCGTTGCGTTGCGTTGCGTTGCGTTGCGTTGCGTTGCGTTGCGTTGCGTTGCGTTGCGTTGCGTTGCGTTGCGTTGCGTTGTGTTGTGTTGTGTTGTGTTGTGTTGTGTTGTGTTGTGTTGTGTTGTGTTGTGTTGTGTTGTGTTGTGTTGTGTTGTGTTGTGTTGTGTTGTGTTGTGCTGTGCTGTGCTGTGTTGTGTTGTGTTGTGTTGTGTTGTGTTGTGTTGTGTTGTGTTGTGTTGTGTTGTGTTGTGTTGTGTTGTGTTGTGTTGTGTTGGTGTTGTGTTGTGTTGTGTTGTGTTGTGTTGTGCTGTGCTGTGCTGTGTTGTGTTGTGTTGTGTTGTGTTGTGTTGTGTTGTGTTGTGTTGTGTTGTGTTGTGTTGTGTTGTGTTGTGTTGTGTTGTGTTGTGTTGTGTTGTGTTGTGTTGTGTTGTGTTGTGTTGTGTTGTGTTGTGTTGTGTTGTGCCGTGTTGTGTGTTGTGTTGTGCCGTGCCGTGCCGTGCCGTGTCGTGTCGTGCCGTATCGTGTCGTGTCGTGTCGGTTATGTTATATTATATTATATAAAGGGGATATTACACGGTGGAGAGAAGATATGGATTTTATGTTCGAGTGGCAAGGATAATATCTCACGAGTGAGCGCAGCTCACTCGTGAGATATTGCTCTTGTCAAGTCATCCACTGAGAGACCATTGCATCGTAGAAACTCGAATAATATATAACCGTTTAGCAGCTTTCTTCGTAATTTCATCGATATGGTTATTCCATTTGAGATCACTCCGAAAATGTATGCCAAGGACTTTGGTACTTTCGACAGTCTCAATGGGGATACCATCGATCAATGTAGAGGTTGGAGAGAGGAGGTTTATGACGAAGAAGATTGATTGTGATCAGGCTGGAGGATTAGCTTATCTGTATTTATACCATTGTTTCAACTATTAGAAATATGCTAACACAACAGCCCCTCGCCATCTTTAACACGATTTTTTTCAAATATCCTTCAGATAACCCTCTGATTAGAAAAACACCTTCGTGCTCTTTTTCATTGGGAGCCTGGAAATAGCCGTTAGAACAATTCAAAATATAGCAGCATTTATATGTTTAACAGACGAAAAATTGCTCCTTCACCGATTTTTATGCCAAATTATAAACAAGCTACGCTAAGTTTTACAAGTGGTTTTACCATAAGAAAAATATTTAAGAGGAGATAAGACGGCAGTCAACAACGGGCAAGCGAAAACATAACGGATACGTTTAAAATACTTTAAGGACACATGAAATCGAAAACAAAATTACTGTAACAGTGACATGATATATGCAAAACAGGAAAACTCGAACAGCATTGTTACTAAATGTTTACCGTAAACTTAACCTTTTAAGGTGGCTCCGTACAGTTTCCTGAAAAATGGAAAATACAAGTTTGAGAGTCAAAGAGAGAGAAAATACATTTTTGAGACCGAGGGCAAATATTTTTCTATACAGACCGGCCAAAACGGTAAATAACGTATTTCTTTTTTTGTTACATAATTAGATAAATTAACATAATTGAATTAAGTTGCGTAATCGAGATGACATTCACGTGATACTCAAAAGTCCAAAGTTTATCGTTCGACAGTCGTAAACAACTGCCGACATGTAGTCTGACAAGGAAGCTTGGAACCTTTTTTGTGATAAAAAAACATTCAAAACTTGAAGATCTAGTTACGCAGGGAAGTCAAAATGCAGTCAGTGTTTTTAAAGTTTAGTTGATAATGATTCTTCGTCGTTCTTCCTCGTCGCTTGCTCGTTTTTGGCTGTTCGCTTGGAAAGTCGCTTTCAATATTTGGCTGACTGTATGAAAATTGAAAGTGTGTTCTTCGAGTTTGAAGACGAAAATGCTTGTAGTAAGCCATTTGTAAATTCAAGTTTCAAGGACATGACACGATGAGGTTGGCATGTGGAAAATATTTGACTAAGGTAAAGACTTGTAGCGGTTTTGTTGAGTTTTATAGCGGTTGGATAACAGAAGAAAGACAGTTTAGTGTCAAAAGGTTTCAGCTTTTCTATCTTCTCGTGGTATGACTTTATATATATATATATATATATATATATATATATATATATATATATATATATATTTCTTCTATATAGTTTCATTTAGTGATTCAAAATACTGTGTTCACAAGTTTATGTATGTTTTTCCTACCGTTTTAAACTGTTTTGTTTATAAATATCGCTCGTAAATTTTGCTTTGTCACGGTTTTCCCAGCGTTCGTTTCTTTTAAAATTCGCTGTTTACACATGAAGTTGTCAAAACCATTTGGATAATCAAAATCATATGCATCCCCGTAGTCTCTGTTCAATATATTTTTTCTGTGGCAAGCAAAATAGTTATGAAAATCGATCAATTTGAATGACAGTGAAATACCGCCCGCTCATGTAGCCAATCAAATTGCAGGAAAGCCTTGGATTCCGCCCGCTCACAACTAATAAAAAAATAAAAGTAAGTAATTTAGCAAAGATTTATTGAGAAATTTGGCCGAGGTTCAAGAACTATAAGCTTATATAATCTACTTTTTTGGGGGGGTTACCAACGTTTTTAGAAATTTAAGGCAGGTGTCCTAAAACATTTGGGCATGATTGTAGCTATTCTTTTATTATTGTTGTTTTAATGCAAATTATGGGGTTTTCAGTTTCTTGTAAACAGAGGCATCTATTTTGTGAAGTTCATTAAACATTTACACATATATTTGTGAATATTTTTTCAAACAACTCAAATTTGCTCATTGTTCCTTGCAGAAGTCTGCTGATGGCTTTTCGTGCATCATTGGTCAGGTTTTTATGACCACGAGTCACCATGATCTGGAGATGGAGTTTCATTCAGAGTTGTATTATTTTTACATAGACAATCATCGATTAATAGTTGTGGTTGAAAGTTTAAAATTGCATATGGAGTGAAATCTAAACAATTTAAAAAAATAATTACATGCGTCATTATTTATAGGAAAAACCACATTAAATAGTAATAATTTAATATCCAATTATTTACAGATAAATATCTACGCATTTTTATTTAATATCCCGAATAAACCTGTATATAAATATAGTATGTACAAGTGGTTACTGTTACATATGGCAAACCGTACACTTGTATTTCCAAGTTTGTTCATTAAAATTTCATGAAACTGCGAACACTAAAATTCTTCGTAACAGCAAATATTTCATGCTGAGCTCAGCAGGTAGCAATGTATAATTATTATGTACAATATATAAGCTGCAAAGCTGTATGGACATTTAATGGAAAATCTGAAATTAATTCAAATTTGTTCAAATTCTGAAATCATAAATACAAAATATAACTCACCGTCGTCTCCTTCACAATGTCTTCTTTTCCGAATAAAAGCCAAAACCAAAATGACCAAGGTAATTACGGCAATACCAACACCAGTGATGATACATATCATCTTAACGTTCCTTTTAACTAATTAAATTAAAAAATATATATATATTAATTGTAGACATTCTAAACCAAAAAAACGGTGTTTTTTTTGTTTTATCTTATTTTATGTCATTGTCAATAAACAAACAAAGGATGTCTGAATAAACGGATGAATGAATGGATGAATGAACGAAAGAACGGACGAACAAACGAACGAACGACAACAAAAACAATCAAACAAACAAACAAACAAACAAACAAACAAACAAACAAACTAATTAACTAACTAACTAACTAACTAACTAACTAACTAACTAACTAACTAACTAACTAACTAACTAACTAACTAACTAACTAACTAACTAACTAACTAACTAACTAACTAACTAACTAACTAACTAACTAACTAAGTAACTAACTAACTAACTAACTAACTAACTAACTAACTAACTAACTAACTAACTAACTAACTAACTAACTAACTAACTAACTAACTAACTAACTAACTAACTAACTAACTAACTAACTAATTAACTAACTAACTAACTAACTAATTCACTAACTCACTAACTCACTAACTCACTAACTCACTAACTCACTAACTCACTAACTCACTAACTCACTAACTCACTAACTCACTAACTCACTAACTCACTAACTCACTAACTCACTCACTCACTCACTCACTCACTAAATCACTAACTCACTAACTCACTAACTCACTAACTCACTAACTAACTCACTAATTAACTAACTCACTAACTCACTAACTCACTAACTCACTAACTCACTAACTCACTAACTCACTAACTCACTAACTCACTAACTCACTAACTCACTAACTCACTAACTCACTAACTCACTAACTCACTAACTCACTAACTCACTAACTCACTAACTCACTAACTCACTAACTCACTAACTCACTAACTCACTAACTCACTAACTCACTAACTCACTAACTCACTAACTCACTAACTCACTAACTCACTGTCATGGCGGAAGGTCACGTTACTCGTGGCTCCGCAGTAACACGAAACATGAGCCGTAATTTGGCGGATTCTCTATCAAGAATAACTGGATCTTGTAATGAAAGTTATATGTCAGATAATAGTATATTACAGGACGTTGGTGAGTGCTCTAAGGAACTAGAAATCTTCGAGGAGTTGGCTATGGAATTGATGAATAAATCGGGGGAAGCTGTTACAACCAAATTAACCAGAGACCATAATGTTGAACGTTTGTCAGAACTGCGAGAGTACGCTGTAAACTTATGCCGTAAGGAAAGAAAGAACTGTCCAAAAGGGAGACTCGTTAGACGTCTAGCCAGGCAATCGGGGGCGAAGTTGGAATTAAAACTAGCTGCTGATGTTGTCGAACTAAAGTACTGGAAATCGGGCGATGAAAATCAACAATTGAGAGACCTATTTGTAAAGCCGAGTTCGACGCTTGACAAGCGAAGTCTAAATTATCCTGTGCCTGTGACAAATGAAGACACCCAAGTTCTGTTTACTGAACTTTTGAGTGCAATAGAAACTATGGAGGCGAAAATTGTCGAAAGCAGTACGCAATATACGGCTGAAATCAATAAATTAAGAAAGGAGCTAAACACTATGAGACTGGATTTAACGGCAAAAGGTGAGAAAATTGTTTCACTAGAAGCGGAAATAACGTCGCTCCGTGCTAACTGTCGAGTGGCAAAAGATCAATTGAAGGTAAACTCCGATAGCAATGCTTTAAAGATTGAGAACATTGAAAGGAAGGTTGAACAAATTTCTAAGGAAAACACAAAATTAAAACATAATTTGGAGCAAGTTAAGAAAGCTAATTTGAATAACCTTAAAGTTAAAAACAATGTTAATTTAACACCCACCTCTGTTGAGGGAGATAATATTAATACAAAGTCGTTTTCCGCTGCAGTGAACAATATTGACATGACTGCAGAAATACCTGAAACCCATGAAGTGGGTGCAATTAATGCAAGGTGTTCTTCCTCTGCGGTGAACAATAAACAATCTACTAATGAATTAGTTGAAATAAAGGATATTACTCAAGATGCAAATGAAGTAGATTCAACTGAGGATAATACTGATTTGAATAAATTTGTTGGGGTTGAGCGTAGCTGGGTAAAACGTATATACCTTGGCGGAGTTAAAGAAGGAATCCATCCAAATACAATTAAACAGTTTATGGAAGGTAAGGGAATTCATCCAACGTTTGTGAGGGTAATGAAGAGCAAAAGGAAAGGCACGGTAGCAGTGCGAGTAAATGTGAAAGCGGGAGACGTGACTGAAGCTCTCAAGAATGACTTTTGGCCCAAAAATGTCTACGCGAGACAATGGCTTTCGAAGACAAATTGGGAAAAAAGACAAGTCAGTTCTGCACCCGATGCGTAGGTTCTTTGTTTAAAATTGCTTGTTGGAATTGCAGTGGAATTAAATCCAATTTTGTGTATGTACGAACAATGCTTGAGAATATCGATGTTTTAGCGCTTTCCGAGCACTGGTTATATGAAGATGAACTGCCTTTTCTAGGGTCTCTGAATAATCAATTCCAATATCATGCGAAGGTAAGCACTCAAAATGAAGTTCATACAAGGTGGAGAAGAGGCCAAGGGAGTGTGGCGATCTTGTGGAAAAAACATCTAAAAGCTCAACGAATAATACTTGGGTGCGATAGAATCGCTGCCGTCAGAATTGGTATAAAAAATTCAAGTTATGTTTTCTGCAGTGTTTACTTACCCTCCACAAACAATAGTTTGGCTGATTTTCGTGAAACTTTACATTGTCTTGAATCATTATGTATTAATCTCAAGTACAATGGAGACAAAATAGTTGTTGCTGGCGATTTCAACGCGCATCTATTTGATCTGCGTTCAAACCAGTCTGAAAATTATAGAGGGAGAATGGTCAGAGAGGTATTTGCTAGACTTGATATGTTTGCGGTCAATATAGATGTGAACTGTATTGGATCGTTGTTCACGTATATGTCAAGTCGTGGAAATAGTGTTGTGGACTATATGTTCATCAACGAAAGTATGCGGAAAGATATTCAACATGTTAAAGTTAGCGAGGAACATCCATGTAATGCATCATATCATCTACCATTGACTGTTCATATTGTCTACGATGGCATGGGCAATCATGAAGCATCCTCAATTACTGAGGAGTATGAACGCATCGCTTGGAAAAAATGCACATCAGGTCAAATTCAATACTATCAAAGTAGGTTGTACGATGCTATCAATGATATTGATGAAACTTTAGTAAATACTTCTGAAGATGTTGAGAAATACTTTCAAATTCTTTGTACATCCATCAAATCTAGTGATCAATGTCTACCTCGTGTAGTTTATAAAAAGTTCATAAAACCTTATTGGAATGAGGAACTTGCTAATTTGAAGTCTAAGTGTATGGAGTGTCACAAGAAATGGATTTCAGATGGACGCCCAAGAGGAAATCAGTTTGAAAGCTTTCGTATGTATAAAAACGCAAAACGTCTCTTTCGTAAGGAGCAACGCAGAATGGTATTACGTGCGGAGGAGAATGACTTTAAGGAACTTAGTGATACCTTTGAGATTGACAATAATAAATTTTGGAAATATGTAAAACGACGTCGAAAGAAAAAGATGCGTTCGGAGAATATGTTAACTGTCGAGGGAAAGACTGTCTCAGACCCTGAAAGAATTACAGAGTTGTGGGCTAAATATTACCAGAACCTTCTAACTCCTGAAGAAAACACGATGTTTGATAGTGACTTTAAGGTATATATAGAAAATAAGATCAAAGATATTTCAAACTTCTCAGGCACTGACTTTGATGATATACTTAAAGATCCTATAACCGTTCCGGAGTTAGAAAAAGTCCTCTCAACACTGCCGAAAAACAAAGCTCCTGGTGATGATGATATAACCTACGAACATGTCAAGTATTCCGGTCGAATCTTGACGGAGAAACTCGTAATTCTTTACAACAAAATTATTGAACAAGAGTATATTCCAAAACAGTTTAAATTAGGGATTAAAATATCGATTCCGAAAGGAGGTAAAGCCAGTGCTTCAAAGTTTGATGATCATCGGGGAATCACTCTGCTTTGCAGTTTTAATAAAATTTTTGAACGTTTGATACTCAATAGAATCCAGAGCAAGATCAGATGTCACCCTCATGGCCTGCAAGGAGCTTACCAAAGTGAGAAAGATGCCCTGACAACATCATTTGTCATTGACGAGTCAATTAAGCACTGTTGTGAAGACAATGATAAAGTATATGTCTGCTATGTGGATGTCTCTAAAGCTTTTGATAAATTGTGGATTGATGGAATGTTATTTAAATTGTATTATAATTCAAAAATCAAAGGGAAAGCATGGAGACTTATTAAAAGCTGGTATTCAGATATGACAGAATATGTTTTTTATAATGGAATTCGCTCGAGGCAGTATGCTGTATTGCAAGGAACACGTCAAGGTGGAGTACTTTCCCGTGGTTATTCCTGTTATTTATTGATGATCTTATTAAAGAATTGGAAAGTTTATCGGCTGGGATAACAATCTATGACTCGTATGTCGGGACACCAATGTTTGCTGATGATCTCACTATGATGTCGAGATTGAAAAATGGTCTTGACTATATGCTTGTGCAATTACATCAATATAGTTGCAAATGGAGGCTAACCTTTAATGAAGGAAAAACAGTGGTGTTAACATTCGGAGAAAAACCGAAGAAATCTTTGGTGCAGAAAGAACGAAAGTGGTTCATAGGTGGTAAACAAATTGAGGAGAAAGAAGTCTGGTCTAATCTTGGTAAAGTATGGCATGTAGACATTAATAGCTTGCAACCATTTTTGGAGGCCGCTAGGGCAGGACAGAGTTCTGGGATCGGTTTAGTTAATATAGGCTGCAGGATAAATGGCATAAACCCACTGGTGGCTACAAAATTATGGAAAAGAATTGCCCTACCAAAAATGTTATATGGCGCTGAATTATGGAATCTTAATAGAAATAAATTACAACAATTAGAAAAAGTACAAAACTGTTTTGTTAGAATTTGTTTGGGGTTGTTGGGTGGTACTTCAGGATCTTCTGCACGTGGACTTTGTGGACTTTGGTCTGTTGAGGCCGAAATTAACAAACGTAAACTCCTGTTTCTGAGGCGATTAGTAACAGCAAGTGAATATTGCATTTATCGTAAAATTTTTATGTTACGATTGATAAGATGGAAATGGAATCCATATAAAATCACTGGGTTTATACCTGACATCATAACAGTCCTAGAAAAGTATGACATGTGGAGTCACATGGAGGAATTTTTAAGATCTGGATACTTTCAAAGTAAATCTGTATGGAAAAGGACAGTAACTGAAAATATTGGAAATTTAGAGAATGCAACATGGTTGTTAAAGATACAAAGTAAACCTGGACTTCAACTATACCGGCATGCTGTTAAAGAATTGTCACCCAATATGTGGTTAAAACTGGCACAGGAAAGTAATTCAATGGTTGAACATGTGTCTACTATTGTCAAAGTCCTTTGTGGATCATTCCTTGTTGGAGGTGTGCGATTTGACGGAGACAAAGAGATGTTTTGTAATGCTTGTAGCAGGAATTACAAAAATCCTGTCAAGCACTGCATGCTGTATTGTAGAGAAACAGCTGAAATAAGAGAAAGATTTTATGACTGGTTGATAGATTGCTTACCCGTAGAAATTTCAGCTAATCTCAATATGCTGGATGATGACAGTCTTTTATATACTCTTTTTGGTGACATAGGGACGTTGCAAGAATACCCGAGTGATCTGTTAAAACAATTTATCTTGGTGTAACGGAATACATTTCTGAGACTATTAAAATAGCCAGTTATATTGACAGTTATCGATGATTAGTTAGTTTTGTAAATTATTTTCTTTTTTTTATTATTATTATTATTTAAAAAATTCCAAAAAGATGTATTATAATTTACTTTTTTTTTTTAACATTTTAATTTATTCATGTATCTTCAATTATGGAGGCAATAAAGAATTTCACTAACTCACTAACTCACTAACTCACTAACTCACTAACTCACTAACTCACTAACTCACTAACTCACTAACTCACTAACTCACTAACTCACTAACTCACTAACTCACTAACTCACTAACTCACTAACTCACTAACTCACTAACTCACTAACTCACTAACTCACTAACTCACTCACTCACTCACTCACTCACTCACTCACTCACTCACTCACTCACTCACTCACTCACTCACTCACTCACTCACTCACTCACTCACTCACTCACTCACTCACTCACTCACTCACTCACTCACTCACTCACTCACTCACTCACTCACTCACTCACTCACTCACTCACTCACTCACTCACTCACTCACTCACTCACTCACTCACTCACTCACTCACTCACTCACTCACTCACTCACTCACTCACTCACTCACTCACTCACTCACTCACTCACTCACTCACTCACTCACTCACTCACTCACTCACTCACTCACTCACTCACTCACTCACTCACTCACTCACTCACTCACTCACTCACACACTCACTCACTCACTCACTCACTCACTCACTCACTCACTCACTCACTCACTCACTCACTCACTCACTCACTCACTCACTCACTCACTCACTCACTCACTCACTCACTCACTCACTCACTCACTCACTCACTCACTCACTCACTCACTCACTCACTCACTCACTCACTCACTCACTCACTCACTCACTCACTCACTCACTCACTCACTCACTCACTCACTCACTCACTCACTCACTCACTCACTCACTCACTCACTCACTCACTCACTCACTCACTCACTCACTCACTCACTCACTCACTCACTCACTCACTCACTCACTCACTCACTCACTCACTCACTCACTCACTCACTCACTCACTCACTCACTCACTCACTCACTCACTCACTCACTCACTCACTCACTCACTCACTCACTCACTCACTCACTCACTCACTCACTCACTCACTCACTCACTCACTCACTCACTCACTCACTCACTCACTCACTCACTCACTCACTCACTCACTCACTCACTCACTCACTCACTCACTCACTCACTCACTCACTCACTCACTAACTCACTAACTCACTAACTCACTAACTCACTGACTCACTGACTCACTGACTCACTGACTCACTGACTCACTGACTCACTGACTCACTGACTCACTGACTCACTGACTCACTGACTGACTGACTGACTGACTGACTGACTGACTGACTGACTGACTGACTGACTGACTGACTGACTGACTGACTGACTGACTGACTGACTGACTGACTGACTGACTGACTGACTGACTGACTGACTGACTGACTGACTGACTGACTGACTAACTGACTAACTGACTAACTGACTAACTGACTAACTGACTAACTGACTAACTAACTAACTAACTAACTAACTAACTAACTAACTAACTAACTAACTAACTAACTAACTAACTAACTAACTAACTAACTAACTAACTAACTAACTAACTAACTAACTAACTAACTAACTAACTAACTAACTAACTAACTAACTAACTAACTAACTAACTAACTAACTAACTAACTAACTAACTAACTAACTAACTAACTAACTAACTAACTAACTAACTAACTAACTAACTAACTAACTAACTAACTAACTAACTAACTAACTAACTAACTAACTAACTAACTAACTAACTAACTAACTAACTAACTAACTAACTAACTAACTAACTAACTAACTAACTAACTAACTAACTAACTAACCAACTAACTAACAAACAAACATTAGATAATTACATAAATGGTAGATTTTACAAATATAACCCTACTTGCCCCCACCTGGGCAAGGCTTAATGTTGCATTTGCGAGGGTCTTTATCTAGGCCTTGTTTTGTGCAATCATTTCCTCCATATTTTGGTGCTGGGTTGTCACATTTCCGCGTCCACAGTTCAAATCCTTTGCCACACGAGACACTACAGGGTGATGTTCTGGTCCAGTTGCTATAGTTACCGTCAACTTACAGAGAGACACAAGAAATAAAAACGATATTTGTAAAAAAATAGAAAATTAAGGGTAATTGTGCTGACGTGACGCTACTGACAACTACCTTAAAAGCTCGGGAGAGAGAAAGAAACTGTCTTTCACTTGCGTTTTTTAGTTCTTTAAAATATAATGAGATAATTCTAAACGGTGGTTTTATTTTTTAATTAAACTTACTTGGACAAGGTTTTATAAAACATTGCCTAACACTAGTTGAGTTTCCCAAAACACTACAATTAATTCCACCATTTTTTGGTGGAGGATTATCACAATAGCGTTGCCAAATTTCAAATCCTTCACCACAAGAATTGCATGGATTACTCAAAGTCCAGTTGCTATAACCACCATTAACTATAAAAAGAGTAAACAAATTGAAAGATAAGATAAGTAAACACTCATTCCAAATTATACTTTTGACAGTTATAAAAATAATTCAGGTTTTTATATGTAAGTAGAAGAAAAGCAAAAAAGCTAATATTTAAAGAATTAGAAACAATACAAATATAGATAATAATAAATGTATATATTTGCGTTTTATACCTGGGCAAGGTTTTCTTGTACATTTTCTATATTCTGTTGATTTTCCTAAATGACAGCAATTCTTGCCACCATACCTTGGCGTAGGAGTGTTGCAAGTTCGTTTCCATATTTCAAAACCTTGGCCACATGTAACATTACATGGTCTGCTTATAGTCCAGTTCCCATAGTTACCATTCACTATAAGTAAAAGAGAATAAAAAAAAAAAATAGAACAAAAAGAACAAGAGATAAATGTGAGGTAGCAGAAAATAAAAAAGAAGCAGGTGTCTTATATATACACACATTTAGGAGACATATAGTTTTCGCTCTAGTATTTTTCTTGTATTTCTGCCTCTTATTGGATCGTATCCAGAAAACGAGAAGGAGTTGACTTTATAAAGTAACATGTATGCTACGCAAGCGCTGATTGGTCAATACCTATGTTTGGAATGGATCAGGTTATCCAAACACGGAATTTGCAGCAATATTGAGTGACGCCTTTTGTAGACTTTAATCTAACATTTTTAATACTGACACAAATAAAATAGCATTGAAATTACTAAAATATTATTGGTAGGTATAGGTATGTATAAGGGCTTCAACATGGAACATTTTTAAATAAGCGAGGGCGAAGAACTAATTAAATGTCCAATTACAAGCAAACAAACAATTTCTTGAACGAATCTTAAAGTTAAAAAGCACCGTCTTTAAGTTTTGTAAGGCATTAAAAAACAACAACACTACTTTATATATTGCGAAATTTACGTTTTGCAAAAGTCTCGCAAAATCCCTCGTGTTTGGATCAGGCTATCCAAACATGGAAACCCATTAGGTATTTCTTAAGTCACCCACGTTACAACAAGTTCTAACGGATGTTGTTTTCAGGAGGTTTTGTGACGAAGTTCAGCAGAAATGATAAGACGCTCTATTTCAAGGCTCCGCATGGGCGGCTTCACCCGTTTGTAACTGATGGTACTGACAACTTGCAACTCTTATCACTAGGTCGGAGAGTACTAATGCATTCATCCATATAAAACGGGTATCTGGTGGAAATGTGGTCATGACGATTGCGGTAAGCGCTTATGATCTTACGTATCTAAATAAGTATTTGGAATTTTCGCTAGATTATGACGGTAAAAGAGATATAATACACTTAACTAACGATAAAGAAAGTCGAATTTCTTCGCAGCGGAAAATATCTCACATATATATTTACGGTATATATTCTCAGAAGAACCGACAAACAATGATTATTCACCATCGGTGCGTGAATAGTATTTTTGTTCGACATAAAAGCATCTTAATATAATAATGTATCTCTTTGTGGTGTAAAAGAGTATTGCTTGGATGCTTGGATGTTTGGTCATGCATGCTAATGAGGGAAAATGAAAAATTACTCGATGATAACAAAAGAAACCGCCAGTCATTTTTTTTAGTTTTAACAATTTTATTGGGTATTTGCAAAAGTAAATATTACTATAATAAGACTAAGTTATAAGATAAAAAAAATGTTAAACGAAAATGAGGAAAATAGTGTACCCAATAGGGAGAAGGCGCAAACGGGACACGAAGACCAATGCGAGGCGCCCCCCCTGAATAAAGGATAATCAACAAAAACAAACTACAAAGAAAGAAAACAATAAAAAAAACCCAACAAAAAACTAACTCTGCGACGCGTCGGACCAACCTCTGACCCACATGCACACCAAGAAAAAGAGGGATCGCCAACTTTATCATTAAGTTTATTTTCATATTCTTCTTCCGATTCCCCCTTTTTTTCTATTCATATTTTTTTCTATTCATCTGAAATGCATCTAAACCAAAAACCGGTCCGACAAATCACAGCGTGCGAAACGCGACTCAAGGTTGTGCCACTGTGCAAGTGTCCATGTGCACAGCATGTCTGTATCAAAGGTAAGATTTAACAAGGTTTGGTATCTTTGTTTGAGAAAAGTTTTGAATGTAGAGATACTAACAAGACTGTACGAGGGATTTGATTGGCAAGAAAGATTCCACAGTTTGACAATCCGATTAAAAAAAGGAGGCTTGGTACGTGTTGGTCCTGCAGAGTGGAACTTTGATGGCTAGACAATTTTTACTGAGTCGCGTGCGACCATGATTTACAAAGGAAACAAACACATGGACAATCACATCAATGTGTTCGTATAGAGCTTTGTAGAAAAAAAATGAGGTCTTTGATCTCCCTGTCGTACCACAATGGTAATAAATCCAGGGTCTGCAGTCTCTGATTGTAGGGCACTTCTCCTTGTTTGCATCCTAAGATCCATGCATCTGCTGGCTCGCCTCTGTATTCTTTCAATTTTGATCTTTAATGTGTTTTGATCGAGTTGGAGACCAAACTTGGGTCACGTAACATAACTGTGGAAGAACAAGTGTTAGGTATAGTGTCCGTCTGATTCGCATAATCCTAGCATCTTGTTTGCTTTTGCAACAATGGCAAATATATGTTGATGCCAGGTGAGTTTGCTGAAAACAGTAACACCGAGGTCTTTCTCTTCGTAAACGCCGGTTAACTTTGCTGCACTAAGATGGTAATCTAAACCATGGGGTTTGGTTTGCGCGCGGCTGTTAGAACCTTACACTTTGATGCGTTGAATTTTATGTTTCTCTCACGACTCCAGATGTTAATATTTGCTAGCGCTTGCTGCAAATCTTCACAGTCGCGCAAGGTTAAAATGCTTTGGTGTAACTTTGTGTCGTCAGCATTAATGGCTGTCGAGGTTCCGTCTGGTATGGTCTCATGGAGATCGTTGATAAAGCTAACGAATAATATGGGGCCGAAGATGCTTCCCTGGGGGAACACCGGACGTGACAGGGACCCATTGAAATGCAGCACCGTCTACGACGACCCTTTGAGTCTGACCATTTAAGTAATCAGTACACCAATCCAGAAGTCGTCCAGCCACGCCATAACATTTTAGTTTTGCAAGCAGGATTTAACGGTAAACTGAGTCGAATGCTTTAGCTAAGTCAAGATACAAAACATCCGATTGAGTGTTTCTATCAAGATTTTGTCCAATATTATGAACTACCGAAAGAAGCTGTGTGCAGATGCAGGAACGATTTCTCAAAAATTCGCCGTGTTGCAGTGGAGTAATCAGGTGGATTACATGACCATAGAGCCAGTTGTATGCAGCGTTCCAAAACTTTACTCACAATCAACATCAACGAAATAGGTATATAATTTCATGCTGGTTCTTTAGAATCTTTCTTGTGGATATGCGTGACATCGGCGGATTTCCACTCGGATGGGATACGACCACAATCCAAGGAATGACCAAGGCACCCTCACCGGGGATAATATGATGATCCGTTAGAAAATTACACACTTCAGAAGTGATGGCGGAGACTTCCTCGATAACTTCGGGGTAATTACATAGCAGTAGATCAAGTTTATTGCCAGCAATGTGGGTAGAACCATGTATAAACTGATGAAGGAAGTTGTCGTCCACCAGATCATAAAAAAAATGTCATCTTCTGTAAGTTCTCTTGTGTGTAGAGGAGAAGATTGATCATTAGACCATTTGATATTGGGTAGATTAAAGTCTCCTATCAAAACAATGCAAGTACTAAGCTCAGCAGGAACTTGAATGGAAGAGTTTAGTTGTTGCAGCACGTTAGGCGAGGAATCTGGAAGGCGATAGAAAGTATAAAGGATGACTGGTGTACTGCTACTCTTGTTAAGTTCAATAGCGATTAGCTCGATGCTATCTCTTTCCAGATCTAGTCAGCGTTTACTCTGTATGTCAGTACTTACGGCCATGAGTGCACCTCGATCAACCTGCCCTGATCTGTCTCGGCGGTAGATTGAGTATCCGGGAAGGAATTCACTATTCAAGACAGAGGCGTTGAGTCAAGTTTCACAAATACAAACAACGTCGCAGTGACTTCCATAAACCAGTTATTGCAGTAGAGTAATCTTGCAAATTTTGTGTGAAGTGTGGAATGTATCAGTAGGAAGCGGCACGAAGGCTTTCAAGCTTCTGGCGTTCAGATAGCCAGAACACGTAGTCCGTCAGCTATAGATGCATGTGGTTGCAATGTCAGGTTACCCACATCAGTATTACATGCATGAACCGTATAATCAATATTGTCATTTCCAGGATTAGTTTCAACGTCTCCGGACAGGAATAGTAAAATGAATGAAAAACTTGCGTAATGAAAAAGTCTGAATCCCAGCTTAAGCTTTATGAAGTTTGTTAGTTGCCGTTATTTTACCAATATTCGGCGAGCGCAACCGTTAAATCCGTTAAACAAATTGATAGTAAGTGTAATCTCTTTACCCAGGTAGAGAAGGTTGGCGTAGGATAACTCACTTGCAAGTCTTGCATTACATCTTTTGGAATTATACAATCCGTGAAACGACTCTAGAATGTAGAGGGAAAAAAGCAACCTCCGAGTGCTAAAAATAACTTGACCAGTGCGCGTCACGATAGGCGTTAGCACACTCTTGTGGATTAATGGTTGCATGTGCGCAGCTAGATCGAATAGAATTATCGTTGATTACCGCGCGTACAGATTAAAGCGCGGGAACATTCGTCGGCAAAGTAGCGTGTTTTGTTTGCTCACGAGCTTGCTCACGAGTAAATGACCAACCGTCTTGTGTGCACGAGCTTGAGAATCAACGGCGAAAGTCTCAAGAAACGACCAAATAATTCAGCTGAAAACGTTCTTGATGGCGAATACAGTTCTTAGAGTTTTTCAAATCCTTGAAGAGGAAGACTTTATCCAAAACCCTGTCCGAAATTCCAAGGGAAAAGGCCCAAAATTGGATTAAAAAACGGAGCGCTTTAGTGCACGACTACCATCGCGTATGACGTATGAATTACTTATTACTTATAATTATCATAATCATGGTATTACCACAAATAATGATGTAATTGAACGGGTAACCTCCTGGAAAGTACTGGGGTTGCTATTCCAGCAGAATCTACAATGGAACATCCACGCGTAACTGCATTAACATCATGTTACAGCGTATTGGCTGTAAAACGCCATTTCATATCAGGAAACAGCTACCTTGCGGAAGCATTGGTTCTGTCCAAGCTAGACTGTTGTAATGTTTTGTATGATTCAATACCAGCCTACCTAATAAAAAGTTTACAAAGGGTACAAAATTGCGCAGGAGGGTTTGTAATTGGACGATATGCTAGTACAAAAGACATACTTGTCTTAAAATGGTTATCAGTTGTGGAATGAATTGAATTGAACATAGCCAAATTGACTTTTAAAGCTATTTATAATGAGAACTGGCCTACCGAAACATTTTATGTAAACATCAAAACCCAATGTAGATTGCTGCGAATTAAGCTAATACCATTTGTCAATAATATACAATTATTGGATGAGGTTGAGCATGATATCAAGAATTATCAAGGCCGAGGTTTGTGTTATCTGCCGAAGCCGAAGGCTGAGGCGGATAACACAAACAGAGGCCTTGATAATTCTTGATATCCATGCGATAACCGAATTCAATAATTGTTTTATTATACAATTATAAATGTAGAAGCCTTTAGAAAGATTTTTACAAAGTTAGGTAAAATAGTAAATATTCATACCGTCTTCAGTTCGAGGTTCGCTAACTTTTTTCGCTTTCAAATACAATTTTCTCTTTCAAACACTGATTTAAACTCTAACAGCTGTATGTGTAGCTCGCTTGTTTTTTCTTGGTGGTTTTAGCGTCAACAAAACGTGCCAAATCCGCCGAATTAATCGGCTTCTGATATTCTCTCCTAAGGACGGCCGCCATGTTTGTTTTGTTCAAACCGCTGGCCAGCGCGTCATAGCTACAGATATCAAGAATTATCTGTAGGTTTTTAGCCAATGACAGTCGAGATTGTATCAGTATTGTATAATAATACTTTTGAGCATTCAGCAGCAATTAATTTTAGTGATTTACCAAGAACAATTATTAGAGGAAACGATAATTATAATATTTTTGTTAAGGACGTAAAATTAATATAAACACACAAGAAAAAAAATATATGTTATGATGTGATCAAAAGCCGCAAAGATGAAAAATATAACAACAGCAAGAAAAAATATTGGAGAGCAAGAAAAGAGTCACAAGCGGAAAAAGAAGAGAAGAGTTAGGAGAGAGAATCAGAGAAGAAATTGAAAGAATGACCGTCAAAGACATTTTTGGAATTGAGCTATCGTGAGTTGTTTTTTTCATTCTGGATTTTTATATTGTACCTGGTATACATTTAGGAATGTCACAATACTCCCATCGCTTGTTTCTGTCAGTAGTAAAACACCAAGGTCGTTTCCCAGAATTTTGAGGATTTCTACAATAACTATTTGCCTTGTTCAATTCTGGATACGTTGTGTTCATCGTGTGACGATGAGGACATTGTGCTGTCCACGATTGACAAGGAGTGCCAGAAACAGTGATTGATATGTTACCTTGGTAACTGCCGCCGTTCAGGTATAAGCAATTTGTGGGAGTGCCTAGTAACAACAAAAAATTATTTATTTATTTTAATAATAATAATAATAATAATAATAATAATAATAATAATAATAATAATAATAATAATAATAATAATAATAATAATAATAATAATAATAATAATAATAATAATAATAATAATAATAATAATAATAATAATTGCTGCCGAGCGTCAGCGAGGCAGCACACTATTCTTGACGTTCGGGTATGTTGTTCGCGTATTGCGCAATCCGTAGCACGCTATTCTAATATGGCCGAGCTTGGGATATAGAGCTTCAAGTTCGAACTTTGAAGTTCAATTTTGGATGGTTCAATTCAAGCAGATTTAATATCTTCTTCCTTGAAGGAAAGTTCACGGTAAGAACGATACATCATGTCTTTATTTGCCTACGGAAGTATTCATTAAGGTCATCATATGCATTGATTCAGTGGTCTTTCATGAGTTCGTGCATCTTCGACTGGAACTCGACAACAGTTGACAATGTCTTGTTGCAAGGAGACAATATGTATATGAATGCTTTTGAGAATGATATCATTCCGGGTAAGGAATTTCTCTTGCTGAACCATTTGATTCGATTTTACTTGATAGTGTTTTAATATTTCAACACAATATTAAAGTAATTTAAGGATTTTAAGCTACAAGCTTGTGGCGTCGTGCCATTTTATTTATACAGACTGTTGTTCTAAGCGTCGATTCGACACTATGTCGGCTTAGAACATATTTTACTGCAAAATTATCTGATGTAAAGAATCTGTGTCTATTGCAATTAATTTTAAATTTCTGGATTTTCCAGCCTTCTTCGCAGGCAACCTGTGGACTCATCGCCAGAAAAATCAGCCAAAATCACGGAATCACAATTTATTACTTCCCTAAATATATATTTGAAAATGTCTAGGTCTGGGATGATTCCCCAATGTGTGTTACACCAAGTTAGCTAGGACCCCTTGACACGGACAACTTTCATCTATGTAAATACCCTCTGAGGAGACAGGCAACCTGACTATGAATTTCATATATATTTTTTACGAAAATAATGCGAGCACTCGCGTTTCAAGCAATCTGAGATACTACATTATAAACAAGCGAAAAACACTGTACTACCAGTTTGTATTTTGGTCATTAGGACAAAATTTACATTGTTTTCTCAAAATGTCTACCACTCACCTCTCGAACGAAGAGACAGTGTTAATTGAACAACTGTAAATTAGTTTGGTATATATATATATATTTGAAATTTATATCTCCAAGTGAACTATCATAATCGTCCATCAATACAAGCCAAATCCCGTAAGTTTGCCCGTGTTCGGAACAACATAACTTTTGCTACAATGCTCCATTTCCACACAAAATCATACCGTTGGATAGCTGCTTTCTTCCTTGTGAAACAGCAGTAAATAACATGGTCAACGCGTATTTTAAACAAATTATGCTCAATTGAATTTAACTGAGTTTGCGATAGTAATGCGGTCAGCTGCCTTCCATAAAATAGCGCAAAACTTGAAGCTTTTCGCGAAGAATTACAGGCTCACAGGCAAGTCTGCAATTAATAACTGCTCTATTCAAGTTCAGAAAAATTTGGAAAAGTTATCTTCTCATTTTCCCTTTGGATATGTTCTAACGCGGAGGAATGGGGCTCCTTTACTGACGTTAGTTCAGTGTACCGTACAAAACTTTACTGGCATGCTGGGTGATAAAAAAGCGACTGCCACATGTCATTCCTTGAACTCTCTCGTTTAAGTGCATATATATAATTAATCTTCTTTTTAAAACTAAACCTGATGTATCCAAATCGTGACCGCATCTTTTTTTTCTAGTCGCCATGTTAGATTCTAAGATTGCGCATGCGTGTTGTAAAATAATGGTCCGCCGCTGACAACTGCTGAATGTCACTTTTTTTCTGGTAATGTCATATGGGGTTGGCAAACTTGGGTGGAGTGGGCAAACCCGGGTGGAGTCACTGGAGTGGGCAAGAGAGTGTTACTTGGGCCACAGCCTTGACAGAGTTGCCTGTGGAGTAGGCTAAAGTGGCATGCCCAGCAGAGTCGAACATTGAGGAAAAGGAGAGAGAAAAAAAAAAGTACCAACAGCTGGCATTTGAAATTCAGGAGAACCGACCAGGCTATATTGTCGAAATCATACGGTTTGTTATTGGATGTTTGGGAGGAGCAATGAAGAGATTAGAAGAAGAGATGGCTAAACTGATTCCAGAAGAGGCGCGGAGATTGAAGATAGCCAGAGAGATGCAGAAAGTTGTATTGACGGAGAGTGGAAATGTCGTAAGGAAAATTGTTCAAGCCTGCGAACCCAGACGTATTTCCCCGCCCTTGTTGTCTCCTGTAGAAAATAGCGTCTGTGAACTAGCCTGCATGCGTAGCTGGCGGTATTAAGGGGTTTCGAGCGCGGGCGGTATGTGGGCAACGAGAAACACCGCCTGCCCAAAAACCATGTGTTCTTGAATGGTCCGTCCGCTGGGTCAGAATATTGATTTTTTATTTCAGGAGTTATCATATTACAGACATGAGTGGACAAATATTAAGCGAATGTATCGCGAAAGTATTGAATTCTGCGTTATCGGTCGTCTCGTCGTTTTGAAGAGTGAACGACGAATTGCAATTGAATATCTATTGCTTGGTAGAGATGTGATTGCAATTTTGCCACAGCAGTTGAACTCTCCAATGAACCATTTGCGGATGTAGTGCGATCACCGCCTCAATTTATTTACCATTGAAACAACAAAGCTCTTACAGGAAATGAAACGCACAAACAGCATGCTTCATGAATCACTATTATTAGCGCTCGTTCGGATTGGTTCTCTTAAACAAACATATTCGGTCGGCGGAATTTAAATACACATGGTTTTTGGGCAGGCGGTATTTTCCGTTGCCCGCCTACCGCCCGCGCCCGAACCCCCTAATACCGCAGCTACGCGGGCAATCTGCGAACCCGAGCCGAGATTTGATTTCCGTGACGCAATACCGTTTTATCCAATCACAATTTACCTCTTAAAAACCGAGAAATAACGCGCGGGGTTTGTGCGGTATAAACAAGCAAACGCGTGGAAACAAAGTAGTGAAGGCAAATACGGTAAAAAATTCCTTTCTGTCAGTTTTCAGACAAAGTGACAGAAAATATCGAGAGTGCGCTTATCAAAGTTTGTCAAGTTTTTTAACATTAAAAAGTTGAATAAACATCAAGAGCATGCTATAGAATACGTCGTCAAAGAGAGAAAGGATCTTTTCGTGAATTTGCCTACTGGATTTGGCAAGTCCCTAATATTTCAAGCCTTGCCAGTCGTGTTTGGTACACTATCCAGGCGAGCGAAGCCTAATCAAGTCAGTCGCCGCAATTCTTTTGGGATTTATAGTGCCGTATCGCTGAATGACACATCAGATGTTCAATCGACTGAAAGCGGTGCTAAACCGAGAGTTCCCCATAGAGTTATGGCTAGGTGATGAAAGATGATATGACGGAAAATGGTTCACAGCAACATTTACAGTCGATGTGTCAATTTCAGAACAATAGTACGTAATTGCAACAAACCGTAAACAATACTATAGTTTCCAAATAAGAAAGTGATTATCGAATCATGAAGTCTCTGCAAATAAAACTCGCTGAAGTGTGAATATAAATTATTTGCGCAATATAAATTCATAAATTATTATAAATTATCATTAATTATTAATTTCCGCTACTGGTGAAGGATCATTTTGATTTGTTGTGAACCTGCGAGGTTTTGACCAAAATTACCCCCGATGGGCTTAAAATGATCCTAAATGATCCCTTTTTAAAATGAGATCTTTATAACGATTTGCCATGAAGTATTACCCGAGCTCTGACCTGAATTCCGGGTTGTGAATATCCCGTGAGCGATCGTGGCATATCGACAAGAAGAAAATGGCTTTTATTTGTCAATATATAAGCGAAACCAACGAAAATTTAGGCTCTAACAACTCCAAACGTAAGTATAAGCATTTGTTTGTTGTAATTATTTCGTAGATTAGCAATAATTTCGGCCGATCAGGCAATTATCGAACAAAATTTGCCGAGAGTTGTCGGCGAGTTGTCGGCGTTGTAATGGCAAACAGGAGTAAATATCACGCAAAATAACTTAAAATCTGAATAGCTGCTTAAAAACGATCTTACTGATGTATTATGGTCGTATGTTCCTGTATAATTCTGTTTTAATTTGTAAATTTCCAAAATAAGTTAAATGATCGCGCGCGGGCGCACCATGGGGGGTCAAAATGGAAAATAATATTTGCTTTTTATTGTATTGCTTCAATTTTTTCAATTTGAATTTGTGAAATGCTGCTTTTCATTTTACATGATCCAAAGTTTGGTGTAAAGTAATTTCTCGTTAAATATTTAACATTTTGTTGGATTATAATAATATTTTTAATAATAGTAATTAGCATAAATTAGCATAATTTGCAAAATGGGTTGTCTGACAAGACCCGAAAACCCAAAATTTGAATAGTAGAGGTAAAAACGATTCAAATGATATATTGTGGTATTATTTTTGTGTTATTATGCCATATTAATTCACAAATTGCCCTTTACTAAATATTGTCATTCACATTTCCCTAACAATCTGTCAGTGCTAAATACTCTTTTTGAAAAGTAATATAATTGTTGTTTAAGCATTGTTTTCACTAACGACATAAGCATAAGTATCAGCTCAAGAAAAACAAAACAAAAAAATAGTTTTATCTGTGAAACTTTTATATTAAACATGTCATTACAGCGGATTAATGACAACAATTGTCGCGTTTTTATATAGTTGCAACAATTACAACCTCGTACCCAGGGCATTTTGCCTCCACGCCGGGAGGTCGGCGAAAATGGCCCTGGCATCGGCTGGTCGATTCTATAATCTGATTGGCCGGTTTAAGAACTCGATTAATTCAGATAGAGTGTAATTTATTTATGAAAATTTGAATTGTGATAGACCGACTCTGCGAAGTTTACCCAAAGAATGGAAACGATTAACGATAGCTTTGGTTAAAGTCAAGAACAACATTAGATATATGTTTGTTCAAGACATTTACATGTATCCTGTATAATCGTGGGAGTATGAAGAATAACGCTAGCCAGTTGCTTTTATGATAAAGGTTCACATGAGTGAGTCGGCAGAGCGTTAAATATTTCTCATTTATTATTCATGTATACGTATTATACAAAAACAAAACACAAAGACCGCATAAATTTTCTTGCCATAACACCCCAAAATTCTGGGTGTCACGTGATCAGCCGATGCCAGGGCCATTTTCGCCGACCTCCCGGCGTGGAGGCAAAATGCCCTGGGTACGAGGTTGCAACAATTATTATATATACTGTATGACGTTTCCAAGCAAAATGTCAGATACCTTACCAAGTCTGGAGGCGAGCCAGCCCGGGTACCCGAGCTAGCCCGCTTTGCCGAGATGATTTTTATTGTGCTTACATGAGAAGGGCTCGCTCGCCTAGCCGGGCTGGCTTGCTTGTTGTGCTAATTGCGTAATTTATCAGTTCTGGTAAGACACGAAGTTTCATTCTTTTGAATATGAACAGTACATGCATAAACAGTACTTGTGAATTGTTAATACGTGGGAAAAAACTGATAAAAACAAATTTTGTCGCGTGTACGAAGCTTTTAGTGCCAGCCCGGGTAGGCGAGCTAGTCCGGTCAATCGTGTTTACATGGGAAAAAATAGGTACGCAATGCGTACATGCGTCTACGTTTAGGGCCATGGTAGTATTCACAACCTCCTACCCAGGTCATTGCAATATACATCGTTTACAATCATGCGATATTAGACGCCATATTGGTTGATTTCCAGTTAATTTCTAATACCCTTGCTAAAACAAACATGACGGTCAGCAGTGTGTCAATTGAACAGCGTTTGGCAACTGATAAACCAACCAAGATAGCGGAGGTAATGTCGTGTGCAAACAATCTATTCACAATTGTCCTCGTGATGCATATAATTTGATAACCAACCATAGTAATTGCAAGAATTTGCAAACACATATATTAAACCCAATACTATAGTGAGTAAACCCACATCACATGTATGCACTAGGAAAAAAATTGAATCCATTATCGGATCATGTAAACCGGCCTTTGACACTGACAGTGTAATTAATATAACAACAGAGCACATACTGTAGCAATATACAAAAAACAGGAATTGGCCGATTTAATTTGACAAAATACATATTTAGAATATTATAGCATGTAAGAATTTGCTACTATGTATATGCACAAAAAATACTGTCACAATGTGTTACATACTGGTACTCTTATATGAAATTATATGTATTATGCAGTGAATATTAACATAGGTAAAATTGACAGATTTCTGCCTTGACTACAACTGGCACAGATTGTTTGACTTCGGTCAATTATATCATAAACAATGGGTCCAGGATGGATTTTAGAGTAAATAAATCAAGGTAGTCTTTCCATATTGTGTGGCGATAAACTATTTTGTCTGTAACTCTTGGGGCTAAACGCCTCTGAGTTGAGGACAAAATGACTTTGAGTTAGGAGCAAAACAAATGCAAATATATATTTCCTTTCAAATAACTCTGATCAACCTCGTACCCAGGGCCTTTTGTGGAGGGGTAGCGCGAAAAGGCGCTGGCATCGATCGGCTGGTGGGTTCTGTGTTTTCATTGGTTGATCGCTTTTCTTAAACATTCTTCGCAAATACAATCAATGCAAAATTTCAATGAATTTGGTCGTGACTCATATTCGACAATAGCTCATAAGCGTCCTCGTTTATAGTTTGATCTATTCTTATACTTATAGTAGCGATAATGGCGTATTCCGATAACGTTTGGGAAGTTCAGTGGCGAAAAACCGACTCTCGGGGATAAAAATCTTTGCTTGGAGTTTAATCTGCCGTCTTTCGAAAGTCTCATATGGTTCGGTATTCGGTGAAAGCAGCAAATAATAGCCACAAACGAAGTGCGGGAGGCTGGGAGCAGTATTAAAAAAATCTATTTAATTTTGAGGGCACATACTGTAGGTACGACAGCGCGAGTGAGTACAAGTTTGGAATTTTATACTGTTCAGTCAGTTCAGATAAAAATAGTTGTGGGAAGTTTAATAGCATTAACGCGAGTATCACATTTCGAATTTAGTCAATTTGCAAATTCGAGGTTATATATATGTGGTACGATGTTCAAGTTGCGCAGTAAATATTTGGGAGACTGGTAACAATAAAATCTATTCCTGAGAAAAAACAACTTAAATAACATAATTTGTTCTTGACAAAAAGACTTCAGAAAAGGCTTTTTTTGGATACGTATATCCCGTACCGTTCAAAAGGACTGAAACGAATGAACGTTTACGTATAAAGCAGAACAACATCCTTAGTAGAAGAAAACCCGTTACACCGAAACTCGAAAGGAGGAAAAAGCAATAGCGCAAATACGGTAAACATTTAGTAACAATGCTGTTTGTTTTAGTAACAATTCATTTTCCAGTTTCAAAGCGAAAAATCTCAATGAACAAAGAATGGTTAAAATGTGGTCCATAATGACTAATATTTATAGTGGCTAATATTATATTTTAGTATTTTAGGCACACAACTAAGATAATGCAGAGTGACAAGGAAAATAACCAGCCAAAAATTGTCAACAAAAAATAGCTGCGCAGAAAATCTTACGAACGCTATATTTTAAGCATGTCATTTTTCCTGATATAAAAATATTCGTATAATTATCTACGCCAAATAATAAAATATACACGTAGAACTGAAAAGCTAGAACGCCTCAGCCTTGTAATTTCTCTGACAAGCTTATTGTAGCGGTTTTGACGTCTTGTCAACTTCACTTTGCCACATCATATCATGTGATTTCGACTTCGGAAAAATCTGACAGACTGCGGATTATAGTAAATTTTTCATATAAGACATTTTTAAGTAGAATGACTAAAAAATCTACAAATTAAACACCGTTCATTTATGAAGACTGAGTATAAACAAATTTATATTTACACTTAATTCATGATTTGTTGCTTTGATGGGCGTATTCGTGCGGCAAGGCACGGCGTTAAAAATTCTATGAGAAAAGGTACGTCTACTTCCACATATTATCAATATTCCTTAAGATTCTCGTAGCTGTTGCCACACAACACTGAACCATCCGAACGTTTGAAAAGACGTTCGCGGGCTGATTTCATCTCGTCTGCGATGGATGACTTAACAGATGAAAGCACACTGTTTGCCGTTAGAATAATTATTTTCTTCTAAATTTCGTTCAACAAAAACTCGCGAAATCCTGGAAGCTGAGTCATGTTTGTATCTTCCTGTGATTTTGGTAGAAGAAACTGCGCGGGAGCTTACAAAACAAAAGTTAAATTATTATGCAATTTACAAAATTTCAAATAACAACATTATTCTTACTAGAGTTAAAAATATCTATAGCATATAAAATTGGACTGTTTTTGAATCTGTTAGGTTTGCAGTAAAAGTTATAAAAAGAAATTCTGAAGCCTAGAAATTCTGGTTGTCATAAATTATGATACATTTGGTAGCTTCGAGGAAATTGACTGTGCTTCGTCGACTTCAGTTAGCGTTCTAGAACCACTTCAGGTAAAGTGTTTTGAATGCTTGTTACATGGAGACTTCTTCATCGTCCATAAGCATCCATTAAAGCGACCAGCTCAAGCTAAACTAGCGAAATCAGGTATTGCGGTAATTAAGAAGTTAACGGAAAAAAGTGTAAAGAAATGATTATCGACTTTAGAAAGAAGAAAACCGAGATTCCAGAATTGGTAATAGATTAAACTCCGCTAGACCGTGTCTCATCCTTTAAATTACTTGGCCTTTGGATCATAATCGACCAAGTATGAGTTTCCCATTTCAAATTGTCGTCGATCGGATCGACGACAACTCGAACTGGGAAACTCATACTTGGTCGATTATGAAAAAATGCCGGGAAAGACTGTATTTCTTATAAGGAATTATTGTGCTCCTAAAGAAGATCTGATAAAGTTTTATAATTCCGCAATTAGACCTGTTATGGAATATGGAAATGTCTTATGGATTGGAGGATTAACAGCTAAACAACAAGCTAACATCGAAAGAGTCCGAAAACGTGCGTTACAAATTATTTTCCCTGGACAAGATTATGAAGAGGTATTACAATCCAACAACATAACGAATCTAGATCAACAAAGAGGAGTCCACTTTGCAAAATTATTTAGTGAATTATTGAATGAAGAACATAAACTTAACCACTTGCTTCCTCCGAGGAAATGTCAGGGCCTTTTCCCGCTACCCCTCCGAAAAAGGCCCTCATGGGGACGAGGTTGAACTCGGATCATATTCATATAAACCTAATAGATAGGCCATGCAGTACAACAGGTAATTCACATGGAAATTCACTTATTTCCACAAGTTCTATATAAATTAATGTGACACACATAAGTTATAACTTGTTCCTTACCTTCATAAAATCCTCCCGAGACCGAAAGAAACAACTCGTTTTCAATGACTCAATCGTTCGTAGACAAGATGGACAAATTGAAGCACAGATCGACGCCAATCGCCATATTCACTAGATCACATTACCCTGTTACTTCCATCATTGCTACATCGGCACACCTTCGCTTATAATGGCTCTCTGATTCGCTCCGAACGTTTCACGCGCCAATAAATCTGATAGAAGCAACCTATTATGTCACAAAGGTGACAATACCCAGCCAGACGGTCAGCCAGATAGTTTTTTACAGGTACATAACGTCTACCGTTGCTATAGCAACGTAGACGCAAAAACCAGCCTGGTTAACAGAGATCTCGGTCTCACAAAGCGAGATCTCGGCTAAGCAGGCTGGCTCGGCTCTCATATAAGCACTAGATGAAAATTAACAAGAAATAATAGTATAAGCACGATCTCGGCAAAGCGGACTAAGCCTGGGTACCTGGTCACCTGCTTAATATGCTACAGTTATCATTGTCGAACCAGGCCAGCTACTGCTACATTGCATGGGAAGCCACTCAGGATTTTATTTTCGTGAAGACGCAATAGTCACAAAAAAGGCGTAGAGAAGAGGGGGCTCTCTGTTTCCATCCTAGGCATAATTTTTCAATTTCAAAACTTGTTAACTTCGCGTTTGTTTTTACTCGGAGGGCTGTCGTCGTGAACATAAGCCGTTTACTTCCAAAGTAGAAGCTTTGAAGCCTGAAGACGAGTCTTTAGTATTGTATCTGGTTAACGCCAGATTCCAGACTATTTTATTCAGCACAGGCCAGGGAGAGGTCTAGAGGAGAGGTCCAAGCCTCAAAGGGTTAAAACATTTTCCAGGACGCATCATTTTCAACGTGTCATTCTTTAATACCGCTTTAGCAATTCTCTGATGAGAGCCGTGAACAATTGCTTTTCCGAGGACCGCAAAGTCATTTACCAGTTATTTTCGTATTGTTTAACTCGAATATTCTACAGTAAGATGAACTTTAGTCTCTTTCATTTGAGTATCTGAAGCGTCCCTTCGAGGTCAACATCTGGTTAGTGGTAAATTAATTAATTTTCCCCTTTGTCGCGGGAAATGTTTTCTTAAAAAGAAAACAAGTATTGGCCTGATGTGACAATTTTTGTGGAGTGTCGTTCATCGTTATATATAAAGAATTTATAGTACTATACAATATTATTATACTTGTGAAAAATTGCAAATATTTCGCTCTCCTTCCTTCACTTCGTTCAGCGTGTGTCTACGCGTGGGCAATTATAGCTAAATATATATTCAAATTTGATTGGATAACACGAGACAAACGGTAATACGTCACGGAAATCGAATCTTGGCTCGGATTCCTAGGCGCTGTATTCCGCGGGAGGCAACGTCCGGGTTCGCATGCTAGGATTGTTCAGACAGATTAGTATATCGCGTCTTGACTATGTAGAAGGGTAGCAAATTTTGGTAGCTTATGAGCCATTCCCCTTGCGTGCGAGGGGTGTAGGCTGTGGCCCACCTTGTATTTGGAGGCGATTGTAATCAATAATAAAAATAAAAATAATAATAATAATAATAATAATAATAATAATAATAATAATAATAATAATAATAATAATGAATAATTGGATTATTTTCATGCTCCGCTATAACTACAAATTCTTATTTAATTTAGCATCAGTACCTTTTTGTGTAAAATTAGAATCTTTGCTATAATACCAACATTCAGGAGATTCGCCAGCATTCCTGGAAGGCTGTAGTTTACAATGAAGTAATGCTTTTTTCAAGGGATGTTGAACTAGATAAACCTTTCTTATCACTTTAAAAATTTCCCCGCATCTGTTAAGAAGTTCGAGGCAAGTTTTTCGGCAAATTTTCTTCTCTTGGTAAACGCGTTTTGTGGCATCACAACTTGGATACAAATTACGACAGGAAAATAGACCAACCGCATTTTTGCATTTGGACATTCCCCAAAGTCCCACAAATTCTTTATTTACAAGGCTTAATTCAATTTCAAAAAAATTTGCATGATTATTCCTATAACGTTGGGAACGATCATCAGGATGATGATATACGTAGTCGTCAAGTTTAATCCCATGATTTTTGCAATATGGTTTGGTGAAATTGTACAAAGGCTGGCAATAACTTGAGTTAAGCAAAGGCAGAGCTTCTGCCGGAATACATGTTCTAAAAATATAACAATAATAATATATTGAGGAGTAGAAGAAAAAATATAATAATAGAAACAAGGGGAAGAAGAAAAAGAAGAGGAAGAGGAAGAAGAAGAACAACAACTACAACGACAAAAAGAACAACAACAACAACGGCAACAACAACTACAACCAAACAACAACAACAACAACAACAACAACAACGACAGGAGCAACAACAACAACCACAACCAAACAACAGAAACAACAACATCTACAACAACGACAACAACAACAATAACAACAACAACAACAACAACAACAACAACAACAACAACAACAACAACAAAAACAATGGCAACGACAACCAAAGTCGAAAATTTCGTTCCCTTTGGAGATATATTATGCATGCAAAAACTTATTCTAATTTTTGGATTAAAGTTCATGTATAAAAGGCAAACTATACGCTCGGTAATCTCGCATTTTCTATCTAATCCGCCGCTTACAAGGAAAGAGATGTTTCGAAGACGTCCAGCAAAGGAACTCGATTCCAAGACTGTGCAGAACTCTCTTCGGGCTAATATCTTAAGCCTGGTAAGTTGACAATTTGAAAGATTTATATAAAGCCTTTCTACTTTTGTTTATGCAATGTTTACAATCGGATTTGTTTTATTTTGTTTTGGAAAATAGATTGCTAACAACCTTCAAGCCGTGGCATGTCGTACAGTTTGGAGAGTGAAGGAAGACGACCTCGAACTCGCAAAGCAACAAATTTTCTCCAAACGTTTAGAGCTTGACGACGTCCTTGCGAAGATCGATGGAGTACAGTTCTTCATCTAGAGCATAACGGCCCTTTCATCAAACGCAAAATGTCGTAGGAATCAGAACGCGGGTAATAAAATAAAAGATGTCGTCTACATCCACAAATGAAAACGGCACCTTGCTGGGTGTTAAATAGGGCAGATTACATGGCCAAGGTTGTCCAACTATTGGCGAACCACTTTGAGAAACATGTGACTGGCGCCGATGCACTATCCTTTTTCCAAAAAGAAAGAAACGCTAGGAGGAGAAGGGAAACACACGAAAAATAATTCTGGACCAAAGCAGATCCAAACATCGATGCCTGGATGCTGGTAGCTGGTAGACAACGTGAAGTTTTTGACCTCGATACATTCGTTACCTCATACCCCGACGCTATAAAGTCCGTCCGTCGAGTACGAGAAATGGCGCAAGTTTACGTCTTGCCTTTTTCTTGCCCCATCCTTCAGGCCATTGAAAAAGGTAAAGAACAGGGACAAAGGAAGAAGAAGACAATGTTGACAGTCAGAGCCTACCACGTCGCCCGCAGCTAAGTTCCACAACATATTGGACAAAAATCAAAGAATGGAGACCATTGTGAAACTCGAAAATTCGATTTCCCTTGTAAATAATACATTTGTTGACTGTAGATTTTTTTGTGAACTTTGTAAAATTGGGTGTGTCATTATTATGACTATAATGACAATAAACTTTACTGCAATTTGTAAGCTAGTGTAACCGGTGATTATGAATATTACTCAAGTTATATCTCTTATTTGCATTACGTAATCTCGTTATTTTAAAAAATCCGGATTTTTCTGAGCCTAAATTAAAATTTAGAGCATGTTTTTTAAACCAGGACCACGATAACAAGTCTTAACATTGCTTTCCATATGGTAGTCCGTCGGTAGCCGGTCATTTTAACAAGGTTTTAACTAGTAGCCGGGTAGACGGTGGTTATGAATACAAATTAATTTGGTAAAAGTTAGGCACTAAATGCTATACCGTAAGGCCCACTCTCTTCAAGATATGTACATTCGTGGTATCGAAAATTACGATTACCTGACCCCCATACAATGGAACCATGAACCCTAACCCTAATCACAAATCGGGGAAGTTTGTGGTATGGATAATTACGATTACCTGATCCCCATACAATGGAGCCATGAACCCTAACCCTAATCACAAATCGGGAAAGTTTGGGGTATGAAAAATTACTATTACCTGACCCCCCTACAATGGAACCATGAACCCTATAACCCTAATCACAAATCGGGGAAGTTTGTGGTATGGATAATTACGATTACCTGACCCCCATACAATGGAACCATGAACCCTAACCCTAATCACAAATCGGGGAAGTTTGTGGTATGGATAATTACGATTATTATATAGCATACTATCGGATATGAGCTTTTGCGTAATCTGATTGGTTCCCTACTACCAGGCTATCAGCTCATATCCTACATAAACCTCCTCGATTTGTGACTAGGGTTAGGGCTCATGGTTCCATTGTATGGGGGTCAGGTGATCGTAATTTTCCAGACCAGAAACTTTTCCGATTTGTGATTAGGGTTAGGGCTCATGGTTCCATTGTATGGGTGTCAGGTAATCGTAATTTTCCATACCACAAACTTTCCCGATTTGTGATTAGGGTTAGGGCTCATGGTTCCATTGTATGGGGGTCAGTTCATGGCTATTAGTTCGTATACAACGAGAGCGAATGGTATAACTGTTTAATTATATAGCCAAGCACTGTACAGGCGACAAAATTACAGCGAAATATTTTAAACAACAAACTTCCGGCATAGGCAACTAATACTTCCGCCATGCGTAATGATGCATTCACAATTTCACATAGAGTTTCTCGCTGAGCTGTTCGGTAAACAGCTCCGAAATGTTGTATAAATTGTGGTCGAGAGGCAAAAAAGTGTTAAGCAGATCAACAAAAAAGATTAAAAGGTACCTTTATGAAGTCAAAAGGTGGGTCAGTTGTTTATATTAGCGTTGCTGTCGTGAAAAAGCTTTTGATTTCGTGCAAAAATGAAAATGAAACACGCCAAACACCTTCGGCAGTGAAACTAAATTACTTAGTTGGTTGTTTTTGAAAAAGAACATGCCCTTTTACTACTCCAAATGCTTATCTAAATAAAAAAGTATCTTTGCTGGTAATCTCCTACGAAATGTGTGTTGTAAGCTTGATTTTAACCGTGAGTTTCTTTGTTTGGCAACAAATTATTATCAACCCGTTAATTTAGTCGGGTTTTTGAAGTAAAAAGACGTAATTTTTAGGTGAATTTTACCAACTGACATGCTAAATTGTGTATTTGTTAATGTATTTTTACACAATGTTGTTTTTTAATACATTGGTTTGAGGGTGTTGATGTTTTTCTGTATGAAAATCCGTCAATTTCAACTCTTTTCGGCAGTTTAAAAAAACATGCCGCCATCTTGTTTTTCCTCTACTAGTAGGATATGAGCTGATAGCCTGGTAGTAGGGAACCAATCAGATTACGCAAAAGCTCATATCCGATAGCATGCTCTATAATAATCGTAATTATCCATACCACAAACTTCCCCGATTTGTGATTAGGGTTAGGGTTCATGGTTCCATTGTATGGGGGTCAGGTAATCGTAATTATCCATACCACAAACTTCCCCGATTTGTGATTATGGTTAGGGTTCATGGTTACATTGTATGGGGGTCAGGTAATCGTAATTTTCCATACAACAAATGTACATATCTTGGAGAGAGTGGGCCTTACGGTATAGCATTTAGTGCCTAACTTTTACTTCAGATTACTGAATCTGAACAAAGCGATCCCACTGTCAAAATCGCTGTTTTGGTTGAGAAAAGAGGGTTATATTTAATTCGAGAGAATATATATGTAAATCAGATATGAAACTTAATTGGTATTATATACCCACCACATCCATTTTCTATTGTTCTCAATCGGTTTTGGTATTTGACTCAAGACCTCGCATTGAAAGTTGGTGGCGGCTTTTGATTATATACAGGGGAGAGCGGGGCTGAATATGCAAAAATGGGTTTTGAATTCAAAATTCAAAACCCGGTACAGGTCTTGAATTCAAATTCAAGACCATATCAGGTCGTGAAATTAAATATCCGTTAGTGAAGCAAAATTTTCACGCAACAAAAATTTACTCAAAAAAACAAGCTACAGAATAACAAGAGTAACAACAACATTACACACACTTCAATTTACAACAAAATTAAAATGTATGTTTATCGGAGCCTTATTACGATTAGGCCTTTCGCTTGCACTCTCATTTTCGCATTTACTCCCTTCTACACAACTTTTACTTTTAGTCTCACATCGTTCTTCTTCCCTTGCTTTCTTCAACTTAGTCACATTAACACCATACAAAATGTCAGACACTTCAACTTCTTGTTCCCTTGAAGTTCTTTTATACGCCCTCACGGCATTGCTTCGGTGACCTAAAATTTGCAATGAAAATACTGAGTCCATAGATAATTCAAAAAATAAAACTAAACGCTTTATATATGCCTCACCAGTTTTTTCGCATATAAGCTGCTCATCAATTCCCTTATCATACATCCTTGTTGCTGCTGTTGCTCGTAAGGAATGATTTGTTCTATATCCAGATATACCGGCCTGCTCGCATAATCGTTTAACAGTCGAAGCCAGTTTATTATGGCCGACAGGAACATCGCTATACCAACAGTTTGGCTTGGGACATTTCAAAGCACTTCGGTAAAAACCGGTCGACTTCCCAGCGCCAACACTAGGGCTACAAATATAAAAAAACCCAAAAAAACTTTACCATAACGTATCTCTGACTATTAGAAATGCAGTAACTTATTAGCACATACAGCCATTGAGCTATAATTTCACAATATTCATTAAAAGCGCAAATATATCATACATATACTCACCACAAACTAATATATTTTTCGTACAAACGAACAATGCAGCGTTTCTTGTTCTCTTTATTCTCATATGCACGCGTCACCTTTCTTTCCAGTTTTCGATCTTTGAGTCCCCCAGCGTTGGTTTTCGAAACATCTTCACGATACTCTAAGTACTGCATGCCAGTTTGTTTGTCGACGCCTTTAACAATTTGTGAGTTTTCTGCTCGAAGTCATCTATGTTCACTGCCTCCTATTAACGCGAAATGAATGCCAAATAGGAAAACCAAAGTATCAAGTAATTGTTGAGGATGCGAATCTCCGAGAACTCCTTTCTGCCAAAGCGCTTCTTCTTCGTTCAATGTTATAACTTCCCCTTGTTTCTTAGTGAGTCCAAGGCCTACTGAAGCACTTTCTTTCATCACAGCGTCCAACGCGTTCTCAAATACACAAATTTTTCGTCGTTGAATAACCTCACTACTCTACCCTTCCCTTTCAAATAATGTTGAATTGAAGCGATTATCCCATGATGTGTGTTTGGCGGGTATTTATTTCCATCAGTTTTTCTTACTTCACAAATGAAACATGCCAATGTCCGATTTAGTTCATCGTCCAACATTTCTTCTAGGGAATTTTTTATAACTTCTAAACCAGGCGCTTGACCACCGATACTTCCCTTATTAACATTGCAGACTTGCATGTTTCTTGCTTTCGCCAATCCTCAAACAACGTAACAGCCCACTTATCTTTGTATTTTGTCGACTTGGGCACACAATCGCCTATCTTAGCTTGAATTTCGATCTCAGATACAGGCGCTGCAAACCGATTCAAATCCGCTACACCTGGTTGCTCATCGACTTCGTCTATGTTGACACCCCACGGCCAATTATCTTCATTTCGTTCTATAGTTGATAATGTCTCTCGATAGCAATCATCAAATGCCGGTACAGTTCTTTCTCGCTGTGGACTTGACTGAGTAACGTACAAGTCTGGGTCAGAATCTTCCGTCTCCATTACTCCTCAACCTAACCCAAAACCACCGCGAACCTATGACTTTCTGCAATTTTATCACTTATCAAACTTCAGAGCACTTTATTTTAAAATTGTCAAAACAAAAGGTCTCCAATATTAAAATTAGGCATTGTCTTCGCTATTCAAATAAACCATGTAATTAGCCAAAAATCGGCAGGAAACTTTATTCATTCGCTTAAATTATGACATAAGAACCAAGAAAAATTTTCCAAAACCTCTTGACAACAATAGAAAATGGGTGTGCTGGGTATATAAACAACATAAAAACCTACGCGCCTCGGTCTTGAATTTCAGTGAAAGACCGACCATTCGGTTTTTATCCTATATTTCATAACCACCGTCTACCCGGCTACTAGTTAAAACCTTGTTAAATTGAACCCACCGGCTAACTTATGGAAACGACCGGCTACCATATGGAAACGACCGGCTACCGAGCTAAGGTAGCCAGTGGGTCAGAATAGTAATTAGAAACGTATGTAAATTAGATTTAACTTAAATTAAATTGTATTCATAACCACCGTCTACCCGGCTACTAGTTAAAACCTTGTTAAATTGAACGGCTACCGACCGGCTACCATACGGAAACGACCGGCTACCATATGGAAACGACCGGCTACCGAGCTAAGGTAGCCGGTGGGTCAGAATATATTAACTTTTTTACTTGTTGCTATGAGAAGAAACAAACGGAACGAAATAACCTTTAAAATAACCTTTAAAATAAAGAACAAGGAGGACCAATTTAAAGCGGTCTAGCTCATGCGGAACTAGTTGTTCCTATGAGAACGAATAAAGGGAACGGACTAACCTTTAAATTAAGGAACGAATAGGTCCTATTTAAAGCGGTCTAGTTCATGCGGAACAATTTGTTCTTAATTTAGGTCCGTTCCTATTTTTGAACATCGGAACAAAACCTTCCCGAATTCAAATGAGAACGAAACGTTCCGCTTGAATATGTTCCTTTTCAAAAGGAACAAACGCAGCGAGTACCGAAATCTAAGCGGAACAAAAAGTTCCTCTAGATGCCGTTCCTACAACCAAAACAAAGTACTCCCAACCTTAAGCCGGAATTTAAATTTCGTTCTCATTTAGTCATAACCGCACCCAATATTCTGTTTAACCGATAATTATAACACCAGTGGACCCATACACCCTTCCTATCGACGGTTTAGCGTAAAAACAAAGCACTGGAGAACACTACAACACAAAACAACACAACAAATAAGAACAAATATAAGGAAATGACGACAACCAAAGTCGAAAATTTCGTTCATTTGGCGATTCGTCTATATGCAAATAACGTCTAGTAGAATTGCATAAATGCGCTTGGTCGTTCATTAACCAAAACTTTTTCTCCGGAGCTAATCCTCGAAATTTTACAAGTACAGCAAGGTTTTAAAAAGAAAGATGCCCCCTCGGCGTACTCGAAGAGAACTCGGTTGTAAACGACTACAAAATTCTCTTCGAGCAAACATTCTAACATTGGTAAGTCACGTATATGTGTTTACTTTGATTTTATCAGTTATTCGACGGTAACTCACATTGTCAGCTTCTTTCAATTGTGTTATTTTCTGAACGTTTGTAGATCGACAACGACGTACGAGGTGTCGGCTGTCGAGCTGTGTGGCGAGTTAATGAGGAATATATTCAACTTGCAATAAATCAGATTTCATCCAAGCGTCTTGAGCTGGACGAAGTGCTCTGTAGAGTAAGAGGAGTACAGTTTTTTCTTTCCTGTATCACAGCTCTCTCTTCCAATGCCAAAAAATCAAAAAGTGACGATAGCAGTAGCCATGAGGAAAAAGCGTACCCTGGGGTGGCGTACTTTATCGCCTACCGAGTGACACAGGCATGTAACGAGAAAACGCTTTGCACAACCAAGACACCGAACCGACTATACGACCCATCATAAGCAGGACTAAAATATCGACGGACAAAGTTATGGAAACCGCCGCCAGACAGCTCTTCCGAGTGCTCAAAGACCACAACAATCCTCTCGTCATGGAAATGCTGAAAACGTCTAATACGTATTGCCTGCCGGAATGTTCCCGTACGAGTTCCGCTGAAGACAGCGATGTACAAGGACCATCAAGTACGCTCACCCATTACCCAACGGTGCCATGTCGTCTGGTTGTCATCAACAGAGTCGAATTCTGCGATAAACTATACGCCGGTAGTACCTATTTTGCAGTCGGATGAGTTGACTGTAGAAATGGATTCCATGGTGAAGGTGGAAATACATAAACCTTGTTTATCTTCAACCACAGACGAAATTCCAGCGACGTTGAACAAAATCCAAGCCATACTAAAGATATGCGATCACGCCATTTATCGCGGAGACATTTACGCGAAACCTGCCAAAGCGAGTATCGCGTTTCTAAAGATGATGGACGTTGGAAGCTACCTAAATAAACTACTGACCAACGAGCCCATACGTGCTATGGTGTTTAAGCATTTCCCAGTCCTGCTGAAAGTCCTTTCATATCCAGCGTGCGAAATTATTCCACAAATTGAATTTGACCTCAATCTCATTGAAGTGTCAACGGGATGGTGCTTTGAAATAACAACCCGAAGATTTGTTTACCGTCCTATTTCGGAAACAAAGTGTGGCCTGCTGTCACCCAGAGCGTTCGTGCCATGTGATTGCACTACAGCGCCAGAACCGAGATTCTTCGAAGAAGGAATCCTTAACTCATTCCAAGACGAAGCGGTGAGATTGAACTTTGTGAACAAATTTTACCAATGTCTCATCGCTTCCAAGATGCCACACAAAGTGAGAAAATTGGTAGTCGCAGGACCCAAGGATTCCGGGAAGACATCGTGGGCGTTCATATTCCATCGAATTATCCGGAGCGGCAAAATCGCATCTATTACCAACGAGCGGCAATTTTCGGCCGCGATGATCACAGAGGAAACACAGCTGATCTTCGTCGACGAGTGGTCGCAGGGTACCTTGCAGTCAGATCTGGCCAAAACCATTTTGCAGGGAGGTTGGATGGTGACGGCAGTGAAGCACGGATCGCCTAGATGTGTAATGAATAACAGTCCCTTCTACATCACAACAAACAACGTTCCAGATTTTGGTCGGGAAGACGAAAATGTTTAACGGCGCATCGCAGTCTTCGAGACATCATCACTGCCACAAACCCTACCAGGAGTTGATCGGTGGATTTACGACCATGCGATGGATGATTGTGTAGCATGGATGGCTAACGAAATTAACGTCCATCGCGCTCTGATAGATGGAGAAGAATTATGGTACGAACCTGATAACGCTGAAGACCACATCATCGAGAATAACGAGGGAATCAAACTCTTTGTACCCGCACGGATGAGCGAGATTAGCCACGCTGACCTGGAAGAAGAGGATACCAGTGCAAGTGAGTACATTCCACGGGAAGAAAACGTTATCCACAGACGTTTCGAGTTGGAGTTTAATGGACAACGTGTTGCCCGAAAACGGCGTTCAAGGGAAACCCAACCCTTATCGTGATCTGCAGTACTTTTCCGACAGAGAAAACACCCCATGTTAGCTAGAAAGCGACGTTGAGGAAGCAGACGACGACATGCCATTCATTCCGTCCCCCGAGCCTTCCGTGGACTCATTTCGACTCGATCGAAAAACACCACAAAGTGCGCAACGCCAGAAAACGTTACCTGCTAACAACTCGCCAACAGACGGGGACTACTCAGCGCAAAGTGACCAGGAAGAGCGTTGCTGCATACCGTCCGTTGTTGAAGAAGACAGGGCAAGCAAATTTGCCAATCAACAACTTGGAGAAGGACCTTCGACTTCCGCAGCAAGAGACATTCAAGAAAATGACGACGAAGGTACAACCTTTTCCGAAGAACCACCATCGAAAGCAATACGCGAAAACTACACATCAAAGTCACTGGAAAATGTCGTCGAGCAGTGCTGTCCCGAAGATACCAACTGTGAGAATACTGTGGAGAATGAGGAGCGCAACGCTAGCCAAGAATCCTTCGTTGGGCGCATTTTGACGCCTTCCTGTTGGGTTCTGAACGACGAAAATTTTTAGGAAAGGTAAAGGAACTGCGACAACTTTAATGTCCAAAACCTGACGCGCGTCCACGCAATCTCCTTCATTGAACGGAGACGGAAGGCGGCGATGAAAAGGGAGAAAAAAAAGAGAATTTTGGACGCAAGCCGAACCAGAAGTAGACGTATGGATGCTCGTTATCGGCCAGCGAAGTGATGTGTTTGATTTAGACGCCTTGGTAGAAAAACACCCGGAAACATATGAATTCGTTCAGCGAGTTCGACGGACAGTGCAAGTTCAGGTCCTTCCGTGTTCGTGTCCCGTTTACCAAGCACTTGAAAAATTAAAAAAAGACGCCGGAGGAGGTAAAAAGGAAAGAAAAAGAGATGCAGAAGAAGAAGAACAAGAAGAAGAAGAAGAGGAGGAAGAAGAAAAAGAAGTTGAAAGTCAAGGCCTACCGCGTCGCCCTCAGTTAAGTCGGCAGACTTACTGGACAAAGATAAAACGATGGAGACCGTGGTAAAATGAAAATTCAGTTTTTCTTGTATATTTCGTGATTATGAACAATCCAACGAATCTTATAACGTTGAACAGCAAGTTAACATTCTAGTGTTTGCTTTAAGAAAGCATTAGCGAAAAGCAAGCGATTTAATGTAAGGTGTCTATCCTATACTGGATAAGATATCCTTTGTTGTGTGTTTTTTAAATGATGCTATTAATTAGTATTGAATTAAACAGTTTCTCATTCTTTAAGAAACCTTCTAGTTAAAATATTCAAAGTCGATCACAACTTTAAACAAACGATGTATATAAGCCCCCATGCACTGAATTTTGAAGCGGAATTTGTTATAGAACGAGGCATACACACAAATACTACAGCATGTACTAAATCTGCATCCATCGTTGTCATAAAAAATACAAGAGCGAAGAGAATGGTCGATGAGTTAGATTATATTGTATGCATGTGTGTATGCCTCGTTCTTTTTAAAACCCCGCTTATATATACTTTAATATATACTTTGACACATGCCTCATTTAGATAAGAATTTTGCGCCTGGAGTTTATTAAGTAACGGGAATAATGTGGTCATGTCTACACAGTAACACTTCTTATCATTGGTGTTCTAATAGTTTAAGTTAGCTTACGTGTCATTCATAAGAACTTAATATATTCTGACAAACTGGCTACCGTAGCTCATGCATACGGTTATATTTCATGATACCGTATAGGCATGCCTCGTTCTATAACAAATTCCGCTTCAAAATTCAGTGCGTGGGGGCTTATATACATCGTTTGTTTAAAGTTGTGATCGACTTTGAATCCTTTAACTAGAAGGTTTCTTAAAGAATGAGAAACTGTTTAATTCAATACTAATTAACAGCATCATTTTAAAAACACACAACAAAGGAAATCTTATCCAGTATAGGATAGACACCTTACATTAAATTGCTTGCTTTTCGCAAATGCTTTCTTAAAGCAAACACTAGAATGTTAACTTGCTGTCCAACGTTATAAGATTGGTTGGATTGTTCATAATCACGAAATATACAAGAAAAACTGAATTTTCATTTTACCACGGTCTCCATCGTTTTATCTTTGTCCAGTAAGTCTGCCGACTTAACTGAGGGCGACGCGGTAGGCCTTGGCTTTCAACTTCTTCTTCTTCTTCCTCCTCTTCTTCTTCTTCTTGTTCTTCTTCTTCTGCATCTCTTTTTCTTTCCTCTTTACCTCCCCGGCGTCTTTTTTGATTTTTCAAGTGCTTGGTAAACGGGACACGAACACGGAAGGACCTGAACTTGCACTGTCCGTCGAACTCGCTGAACGAATTCATATGTTTCCGGGTGTTTTTCTACCAAGGCGTCTAAATCAAACACATCACGTCGCTGGTCGATAACGAGCATCCACGCGTCTACTTCTGATTCGGCTTGCGTCCAAAATGATCTTTCTTTGTTTTCTGTTTTCATCGCCGCCTTCCGTCTCCGTTCAATGAAGGAGATTGCGTGGACGCGCGTCAGGTTTTGGACATTAAAGTTGTCTCCTAGCAGTTCCTTTACCTTTCCTAAATATTTTGCGTCCTTCAGAACCCAACAGGAAGGCGTCAAAATGCGCCCAAGGAAGGATTCTTTGCTAGCGTTGCGCTCCTCATTCTCCACAGTATCCTCACAGTTGGTATCTTTGGGAGAGCACTGCTCGACGACATTTTCCAGTGACTTTGATGTGTAGTTTTCGCGTATTGCTTTCGATGGTGGTTCTTCGGAACAGGTTGTACCTTCGTCGTCATTTTCGTGAATGTCTCTTGCTGCGGAAGTCGAAGGTCCTTCTCCAAGTTGTTGATTAGCAAATTTGCTTGCCCTGTCTTCTTCAACAACGGACGGTATGCAGCAACGCTCTTCCTGGTCACTTTGCGCTGAGTAGTCCCCGTCTGTTGGCGAGTTGTTAGCAGGTAACTTTTTCTGGCGTTGCGCACGTTGTGGTGTTTTTCGATCGAGTCAAAACGGGTCCACGGAAGGCTCGGGGGACGGAATGAATGGCATGTCGTCGTCTGCTTCCTCAACTTCGCTTTCTAGCCGCAACCAGGGTTTTTTCGCAGCGGTGAGCGGGGGCGGAGCAGCGCAGATAAGAACGTGGGTACGAGGTTGAGGTCCTTGTAGGATAACAGCTTCAATTAATACCTGAACAAGTATAAACCTCTATAAAGATGATTTATAAAAATATGAAAAACAAGTAGTAGATAATGATAATGACGATGATGATAATAATTAGGATGATGATAGCGATGGTGACGATGACGATGATGATGATGATGATGATTAATATTTTCAAATCTTCTGTTTACAAACACAATTACCTGTTCTTGACTTGGATGGCCTTATTTTCTTAAAGAATATTTGAAAAAGAGAAAAAGTCAGTTTTGAGTACGTGTACCAATTTTCGCGAGCCGTACTAAAAATTGAGCGTATGGCTAGTATAAAGAGCCTTAACTGACTCAAGTTTCTCAAAGTAAAATAGCACTGGACGAAATAGCTTCCGCGACAGTTGCCACAATGTTACTGCATAATTATGCAACATATCTTGGTGCGAAATCGCCCAGCGTGAAACTGACAGTAGCGACCATCAACATTTGAGGTAAGCCCACTTATAGCATATATATATTTACAGTACATGAAATAGTTAAGACGTAGGTGTTGATGAGTGTTGAAATATTGCTTAAGTCAGCTCTATTTATATATATATATATATATATATTCCCTTTCAAATAAACGTTTGACTAATCATCATGATCACGAGAACGATTCTTACAATGTATATCTTCTTGCACTCGAAATTTTCCATCACCAAAAATCTATATTAGTTAGCAGTTTAATCAATGAAATGTCAAATATTACTCGTACTATAATTATAGACTATACTATCTCTATATATGTATGTTTTTTAAACCTACATTTCATAATCAGACAAAGAACTGAAAAATGTTGTTTTCATATTAGTGATTAACAAGAATTACTTACCTAAAGGAACAGTAACCATCATCATGTTGAGAAACAAAACGACAATAAGAGTAAGGCAGAGTGTAGAAAAAGAAGTCATCTTAAATAGTAGCAGAAAACAGGAAGTAGAATCTTTACTCCGCGGTTAGTTCTAGAGTTCAATATTTTCACTCTAGCGCTGCCACGTTGGATAGATGATCTAGATTATAAAGATATTTTGCAACCCTATCGTCAATCTATCTTGGGTATTGCAACGGCGTGAACTATGCCCGCATTTCGCCGTGAACACCGTTTCAGTTTCCAGTTATAACGTTATAACTACTTCCTTGTTCCGTGCACTGTTTAAGGAAATTTAAATAATTCTTGTCAATAGAACCCCCTTGCAGCAATGTTGATCCCGTTATGTATATGTGTTATAATATATCTTCTATCTCATATTGACTGTAACAACTAACAATGGGCAATTCCCCATAGCAATGCATCATGGGAGTTGTGGTAGGCTTTCACTTTCGAGCGAAATGGTCGCCGCGAGGCGAGCATTTTGTCTGAAAGAGTAACTAGTTGTTTTACAATATTTCCTTTCCGCAATGAGAATTTTAGACTTCTCAATGGGACTGGGAGGGTGTAAACCACATTTTGTACAAAAGACAGCGAAATCGCAGCTAAAGTAAGCGATGAAATTACTTCAGAGTGACTCGACAAGCGAATATTGATCAAATAAATACGATTCGAAGACGGTCCTTCCCGGACGTGAACAGGTGAGTAAGCAGATCCATTATAGCTCAGTATATAATTCAGCTTTTGTGACATGTATAAGTTGTTTGTCAGTCACGATCGCTTAGTTGTTGTGCTCGGAAGTCTTTCTTCCTGGCGTATTTGATTGTTGAAATCATCAAGGTTGGGTGATGCACTCGACCTGTTGTTCGTAATTGCCTCTGTATTTACACAATGTTTTTTAAACTTTTTGGCGCGAAAAAAAACCTGTTTCTTGAGCAAGTTGAGATATTTTACAAAGACGTCAAGCGTAAAATAGTCTTGTCAGGGTTTTCGTTCGTTGCTTTGGTTATAAATCCATGTCCTATTTACACGAATTTTTATCCTTAGGTTAGGTTGTGTGTTGGGGTAAGGCTTTCATGAAGTACCTGGGTTATGTAGGACATGGAATTATTACCGTTGCTTTCCTCTTCTGTTCCCATTGTTGTCGTCGGTTCCTATCCTCTTAGAATAACAAGTAGGTTCTAGAATTAGTGTAGGCTGTAAATATAAATTTAGGACTATAAATTTACTAAATATTTTGAAAAACCGTCGAGTTTCTTGCCGTGTTGTGTGCAATAAACTTTTTAGTTAATATAAGAAATAATGAAATATCTAATTCTAATTTTATCAGTTAACCATATGTAAATAATAATAAACCATAGATAGATAGCATATTTAAACCATATTAAATATATAGTTCATTTTAAATAGTAGATAGTTTGTTAAAATGTACATATTTTTTTAAACATATTTGAATAAGTTATAAATTTTACAATGGAGGATGAACGTTGTACTTCAATGGAGAGTCAGAGAGAAAAACAATTGCCAGAAACCTTAAAAATTAGTATGAGCTTGAAAAAAAGAAAAAAGGTGGTGATGGAACATCTTGCTGTGTCCCTAACTGTGGTAGCAACTCCAGAAAAAATCGTGAGCTCTCATTTTACAAATTTCAAAAGACCCCAAACTAAGAAAGACTTGCTTACACTTGGTGAGTAGAGCTGACTTTATAAAAAATGACCACTACAGAGTTTGTTCAAAACATTTTGAGGGAGGGAAGAAGACTTACACTGGAAACATACTAGCCTGCGTAGCAGGCGTTACTGGATTGGGGGACTGGGGAGAGGGCTGAGAAGTAACGCCTGCAGTGGAGCTCTTTGGTTTTGTAAAACCCGTTCGCTGACGAACGGGATTTTAATTATTGATTACGCCGAATGTGATTCGCTTAGCGCCCATAATCTTTCAATCAAGAAGGTTTAGTAAGTAAAATTAATAATTTCAATTCTAATTTTCAAACAAAGCTGAAACGATTGATGTCAAAGGAAAGCTTTTGCGATTTGATCAAATGAAAATGCTGAGTGTCAGCCTCCTCGACTCCCCTCTGTCGACTCCCATACCATTCAACTAAGTTTTATATTTAAAACCTCCATGCAAGAGTTTGGAATATATCTTAATAATAGGAAGTTCCTGAATTTGATTTTGAAAGCGAACACCGTGAGACGCTTTGCTTTCATATGTCTCTGTCAGTCATAACATTTCTGAAAATATTTATGAGCGAACACCGTGGGACACCGCAGACATTTCCGTTCAATAATGGTGTACCTTTCACTCAACTGTTCTATTTTAGTAAACACTCGCTGTCATTACTGTTCTCTTCATGAATATTCGTTGCCATTGATAGAAACAGGGTTACTCTGCCATTCACACCTAATTTTATATATTTCCAGGCCACAGTTTGAGAAATATTTGTGAGCAGACACCGTGGGACGCAACCTCGTACCCAGGGTCTTATCTCCGCTGCTCCGCCCACCGCTGCGAAAAGACCCTGGTTGCGGCTGGTCACGTGCCCCCTAAAAATTGGGGGGTTTTCAATTAACGATTTAAAAAATACTCAGGGAGGAGTGACAAAGGCACAATTACAACCGCTTCACCGTTTTGTTTATACAAATAATCGTCTTAACAACTTTAATTCAGTATTTACCAAATAAGGCTTGACACGAACGGGACAAGTCCCATGCAAGGTGTCAGCCAAAACTAAAAATATACAAACTATTAAATATTACAAACATTTAAATAGATAAAATTAGGTATGACAAGGACACGTCCTACACAAAGAATAAGTGCAGGGTAAGTCAGGATCAAATATTGTTATCAAAAGTTCCTTGTAAGTCTTATACAGAAATGTTTTAAAGCTACTAAGAGTTAGAAATGTACTAGGTGGAGCTATCTTAAGAATAAAGTTCCATAGATTAACAATTCTGTTAAAATACGATGATTTAAAGGTGCTGGTTTTGCAGAAAGGGGTCTGCAAGTACAGTGACGAGCCCCGTCTTGTTTGACTACAGACAATAGGTGTAAAAATTTCTGTATCAAGGTCAATTAGACCACATCTACATTTATAATAAAAAGTCAAATCTTTGATCTCTCTATCATAAGCAAGAGGCAGGAGGTCTAGGTTCTTTAAGCGATCCACATAAGATAAATCTCCACGTTTAAGTCTTAAAATCCAGCTGTTGATCGCAAAATATCTGTTGAAATGAAAACAACAAAAAACAAACGTACTTGGTGTTGACAAAACATATCTCGCTTTCTTCTTTGGTGTACGTCGTCGAAGAACAAAAGATCATGTCGAATCCAAAGAAATCCCGAAGAAGATATACCAATCGACTCGAATCGACTATTAAATGCACCGTCGAATGCGTGTCGACTTCATCGTAGTGTTGGTGATGTGAACTGTGAAGTACCTTAAGCATTTGTACAACAAGGCAAATTTTGAACTGCATTATTTGGCCGAAATGCCTTACGGTAAAAGACTTCCTTGCGACGAGTGCTCTTCCTCGTTTAATCTAAAGGCCATGTGAAAGAAGATTAAAAAATTTCACAAAGTTCAAGACGTTGGTTTGCGAGAGCCAAACCGCTTTCTCTCGCATCAAAAAATGCATTGACATTTCAGCCAATGCCCCGATAACCGCGGCGAAAAGTGCCAAAAGAAGCGATTCAGGAAAGATTGCAACTATACAATATCAAGCCGACTAGTACTGTCCTTTCACGCGCATTTGTCATCAACAGAAAGTCAGGTAAATGCAGTTGTTGAATCGCGTTTTTCATTCTTTCAGTAAACTTTATAGTTCGCCTAAATCTAATATCAGATTTAAGAATATGAGTATTAAAACTGGACTTGTTGTAGCATTGTCATTGAGTGTGCAGCTTACTAAAGCTAACCACCCCTCCCATGATTTAAAATTTGTTTAGGCGGCACGTGACCAGCCGCAACCAGGGTCTTTTCGGAGATAAGACCCTGGGTACGAGGTTACGTGGGACGCCGCAGACATTTCCGTAAAATAATCACTACTATTTATATACCTTTCACAACTGTTTTATTTCGGTAAACACTCGCTGTTATTACTGGTTTTTCCCCCCTGAATATTCGTTGTCATTAATAGAAACAGGATTACTCTACCATTCACACCTAATTTCATACATTTCCAGTCCACAGTTTTAGAAATATTTGTCAGCAGACACCGTCGTCGGACACTGCAGACATATTCCGTTAATAATTTATCCCTTCCACAGATTTGCGACCAACTCTCAGTCTTTTAACTCCCTTGTACTATAATTGTTTTTTATAAAAAGAGAATTATTGAAATAATAATTTACGCGGAATTTTACTGAATTAAATGCCATGGATTTTGAAATATTACAATTAATACAAACAGTTAATTTAATAGCTTCAGACATTGGCCGCTCGAGATCATATTTCATTAGGGGGTGTTTTACAAAACCAAAGAGCTCCACTGCAGGCGTTACTTCTAAGCCCTCTCCCCAGTCCCCCAATCCAGTAACGCCTGCTACGCCAATCTCGTACCCAGACCCATACGCACGCGACAAGCGAATGGCTCTGGGACAATCCATTTGAAAATCGACTCTGATTGGCTTAACGCGTTGACGTCTACTGCGCTGCGCAGATAATTTCACACCCATTCTCCCATCGCGGTCTTCATGTAATATGGGTTGTTTTCGAGAAGGAGTGAAGCGAAATAACATTTTTATTGGGACTTAATCTGAGAAATTGAGAGTTATTCCTTTGCAAAAGTCATTTCAAGGAGACAAGAAATACTTACTTGCCTTTGTGGTATTTTTGGAACTCTGGTTCGAGTTTAAAGTATGACATATAACAGATTCATCGTGGCCCATGCATCGTGACCGTGCTTTGTGACGAGTTCACTTTTCAGAAGTCATAGTTTACCGCACTTGTATGTAAAATAATTAAATATTTATGGTATATCGTCATATGGATGATTTGGATTTGACTTCAAGAAGTACCATTTGGAACGTATAAATGATGGCTACATCTTTCAATCACCTCAAATATTCATAATTAGCTGAGTGACTGATCAAGTTTTAATATATCAACATGTATGTAGTATCTCCTCATATTTTTAACAAAAAAATATATTGTCTTATGGCTGTTGACACTGTCTTTATTACTTTTTATATATGTTATATGTGACATAATATTCTTATAGCTGTACAACGTACTACATACTTTGTATCTACAAGTAATATACATTGGTTTGAAGTATTATATCCATATGGGGTAAGCATTAGTTGCTGATTTATACATTTTACACCAGTTTTAAACTGGTACTATACCTATGTGACCATATGGGAAGCATGGGTGGTGAAGAGTTGCCTGACCACTGTGATCCAAAGTTAAGCTTGATTGGATGGCGTTAGTACGTGGATGGGTGACCACTTTGGACATCTTGTCACAGGCTTGAGCTTGGAACTCGTGTGAGTAGAGTTATTGTAGTTGATCTCTCCTGTGCTTCAAGGGTTTTTCCAGGTTCTCTGGTTCCCCCCCTCCTCTCTCCATAAAATCAACAATTCAATCTTAGGAGAACAACCTTGTAAGGGACCTTGAGTCCTATTGTTGTTTCTCCAGTATCAGTTAGGTACAAATGTTAATAAATAAAATATATGATAATAAAATAATAAATGGTGAACTTATTTTTCTATTTAATTATAATTTAAATACAAGGAGATACCCACTCTATGTAGTGACCCCATATAGTTTCCTTTTTAATATCTTGTTTTAAGTGATATCCATATTAAGTGATAACCCCCCTCACCCCTCCTAGCACTGAAAGGCAATGAGTGGAAGCTGCCCCTCCAGTGGTGTACTAAGCAATTTGATCTTGGAAGGGCACAGCTTCAAAAGGGCACTTTGTTCAGGGGGTAGGACTTCAAAAGGACACTTGAGGCACATGTTTTAACATAAAAAGGGCACTTTCCTGTTGCAAAAAGGGCACTTCATGACAAAGTTGGGGGGGGGGGGCACATGCCCCGTTTTCCCTCCAGTTCCTACACCCCTATGCCCCTCCTGGCATCCCTGATCATAAACAGACAGTGATTGATGGTTACAGTCAATGTTTTAGTACACACAGTATATCCAAAGTCTGCTTTCTAAATTAAAGAAAATTACTTTGAAAATCTGTTCAGCCAAAGGTCTTTTCATAGTACAGTCACCATTGAACTGTAGTTTTACTTTTGCAAACAACAATCTCTGTATTATTTCTTATGTCCTGAACAGCTGCATTCGGGATGTATTTACGGTAAAAGCCAGAAGTTAAGAATTCCCACCTCGAGAGAACAATTTTCCACTACTAACTCTGGCTGTTCACACAATAAAATTAATATTACATTTACTGTGTTTCACATTTTGATTTGGACCATAACCCATTCCTGCCTACACCAGCTACTGTAACTTAATTAGCTGATTAACAGGGATTCTCAGCAAACCTAAGCAACAGCGAGTTGACCCATTCAATGTGAGCTTGCAAGGCCACCCCAACCAGCTAATGCATTCCCTCTGCAGTAGAATAAAATGTTAACCAGAATAAAATTCTAAATAGCTTAACCTGGTGGTGAAAAGGTTAATAAAATGATTTCTTAAAACTCATAATTTATTGCCGACTATGACTTTACTCATCTTAGGCTGCACATAATGTAGCCTTGGTTCAAATATCTTCAGTTGGCACTTTATCCAAAAGTAAACTTATCAGTAGAGTATACAGTACAAATGAGAGCCTTACTAACTGTGGACACCCTTGTTATAAATGGGGACTACATGCATGCCAGCATTATCTACCTACTGCTGGCAGAAGATACTTCGGGTTAGCCTAATTCATCAAAATTAATAGTAAGGTGGGGTGCATTGTGCTTTCCCTTGGAAATTTTAATCCGGACTGACATTTGGACATTGGTTGGTCACAAGCGGTCGATTGCAGTTGCTGGGATAGAATAAATCCTATCCCAGCAGCAACTCTGTCAATGACCACTAGTGACCAAATGGAAACCAGGCTTTAGTCACATTTTAGCCCATTTTCAGAGTAACCAATGGAGCTTAGGAAAGATATTAAGTGGGCAGCCTGTACCCCCCCCCCCCCGCCCCACCCCCTCTATTGTTACACCCCTATCAGTTACCAGACTGCACAAGATGCCAAGTCTAAAGGGTATTTTTTGTACCAGAAGCTGCTTTATTACAGTATATACACCAGTAATCATATACATGTAATTGTAATGTTTTTAAGAGTAAAGTTGATAAATTTAAGCAGTGTTTTGGGTATAAAGTTAAGAAGGTGGTGCCTTTGGTTTTACTCTGATGAAGGGCTCCACAAACTTTAGTAAATTTTACAACTGAACCAGACACCAAAATCCAATATCCTTATAAATCATATATTAGCTAAATGTGAGCATGTGTGCCACCTGCCCCTCACATCTTTGGTGTTAACTACTTTAAGTGCTTAAAAATAAGTAAAAGAAGAACGTCTCATTTCGTTATTTTTTTATGCATAGCATTTTTTCGCCATACTCAAATGGGCAATATAAACAGGCCGTACAAATAATGGCTGGTTCATAGTGAGGTTCAGCTACTGGTGTTTGAATCTTCAATCACATAGATCAGTATAAACAGATGTAATATGAATTAATAAATTATTAAACCTCAGAAAGCTACAGTGTCGATTATTTCGATTACACACAAACAAGTGGATTAAAACATGTAACAAATTAAATGTTGCAAATCAACAAATGACAAATATACCACCAAGGTCACGTTTTATTTGAAAGACATACATCAGCAGTACTATATACATGAAATAAGTTTTTAAAATTCCAGATTTCGTTGTAATTTACCTTGTAGCTGTCTACGAATATTCGAATAATATTCAGAACAATAATACGATATTCTCGTGTTCATAAGTTTGAATAAACAAGAATTCAAACTGGGTTTCATCAGGTCATGAACTGGTCATCGATCGACGATCACTATCACGCCTGGTGCATTATTTTCCATTTATCAGTCTCTTATCCAGAAATTTCTGCCAAGTAATACTTTATCGCATCACAAACCAGCCACGATTATATTCTTACAACATTTCTACTGCTATTTGTTACTATTAAATTCCAGAATCAGCCACAACAAGTCGATGAATTTTGCAGAATATTGAACGGCCGTGCTCCATACTGGAAAGTTTGTATGTTACGCCAAATATCTTTGGCGTGGCGGAACAGAACTTACGCCAAAATTTGGCGTATTTCTTTGATAAAATTTGGCGTACTTGCTTTGGCGTGGCGCAAAGTCAACCAATTTCACTACTGGCGTGGCGTAATTTACAAATTTTTAGCTTGTCAGTTCTCAGTTACTTCAGTCAGTTGTTAATTTGTTATTGATGAAATTTCAAATAAAACAAAACCAATGAGCTAGTCACTGACTGACTGAGTGACTGGCCGCCAATTGCGTGTTACGTCACGCTAGCTAAAATACACAGAGGCCACTCACTAACTTTGGAGCGTGTGAATTAACGTCAAGGACTGGGACGAGTAAGTCGTGCCAAGGGGGAGAGTCTGTCTGTCAGTGTCTGGACTCTGGAGAGAAGACGACGGTCGACGGAGCATATAAATACACGAGTTTCACTTTGGAAATTGGAATTTGGATGGGCGATCGTGACGTTGAAACTTGAAAGGTAAACGGGTAGGAGGAAGTGGGAATAATTTGGGAAAGGCCGAAAGGTCAAAGGTATTTGTATTTATTCTTAATCTTATCTAAATAATGCAATCATTAATATTCATGAGGATTGAGGAATGAGGACATTTCAAAGTTTAAAATAAATGAATGTTTAATCAGTATTCAAGTAATTCAACTAAATAATTCAATAGTTCATAGTTGGAAAGTGGAAATTGTAAGAACCTAAAAAGGCTAAGTCTAAAACCAGTAAATGGTAATTAAAGTATTAAAATTAAACTACATACATCTTTAAGATTGCTGTCTGAGTGTCTGACACTGTCTGTCTGTCTGTCTGTCTGTCAGTCTGTCTGTCTGTCTGTCTGTATATATGACAATATACAACTATTCAGGAATTTTGCATACAAACTGACTCACACATTCATCCAGAAAAAAGTTATCCAAGATGGGGGAACCTGAGTCCTGAGGCAGAATTTATGGAACAAAACTATTAAGCTAGTACTATATTTACACTTTATTAGGCAAATAAGAAATTAATCGATACATTATGCAAGGCCTGTGTAGTTGCATTTTTCGCAACTGGTCCCGGTTTGGTCTTAACATGTATATATTCTACACTTGAATTTTCCTTCACCCAAAATCCTTAGAACATGCTATGTAATCGAGTGAAATGCCCAATATCACTTACATTCTGCAATATGCAGTTTAAGCACTAGTTTCCAACCCTAAGACTGTGGCTCCTGTCTCCTGACCCAGGAACCGTGCAAGAATTTTAATATTTTATCGAGTGTTAAAAATGTGGTACAAAAATATTTTTTGGTCTGACTGGTGCATGATCTGGTTGGTGGTTGTATCTTATCCTTGTACACAGATTTTGTCATGGAATCCAATGATGATGAGGATATCTCAATAATCTCGTATGACATTGATGATGAGGAAATTGAAGCAGAGACAAACAAAGATAAAGGTAAAAGGTTATATAGCCATTATGTTCATAACAGTTTGTAAATATTGTTCAGAAATACTGTATTACTGTATACTGACTGTCCTCTATTAAGCTCCCTCCCTCTATTAAGCCCACCTTCTAATAACCCCCCTTATAATAACCCCCCCCCATTAAGTGAAAAATAAAAATAAGCCCCTCCCTTTATTTAGCCCCCACTCCCCCTCCCCAAAGTAAAAAACATAGTGTTTTTACTGTCTACAATAGCTCTATTAACAAAAAATTGGTTACAGATGATTTTAGTTTTCAGTTTTTTCTTGCTCTGCCTTGGAAAATTAAACAAACCTCCTCCCCCTATTAAGCCTCCCCTTGAGGCCTAAAATTGATAAGCCCCTGGGGGCTTAATAGAGGAAGTATGGTAAGAAAGTTTAGTGAAAAATTGTAACAAAGACATGTTCCTTAGAATATGGAATTTTATATTTTAGCTAATATTCTATGCTGTGTATGCAACGGTATATCAGATGGTGCTCACAGTTGCGTTGTGTTTGAAAGGACGACACATTCAATATGTGGTATATGCCCAGATGGGGAGAGTGAAGGTTATGTATGTCGAGTTATTTGCAACAATTGCAGAGAAGAGCCAAAGGGAGGTGAGATTTTAATTTATGTGAATTCATACCCAGAATCTCTTATTATTTGGTGGGTTTCCCTTGAAGTTTAAAACAATTGATAACATTAAGTGTAATCTCGTCTATTTTTTGATAGGTTCAAATATGGACCACAGCCCTGAAAGAAACAAAACTGTCAAGAGGAAAGCAATTCAAGGTTAATAGTGGCTGAGTGACACAGCTTTGATGTGTACAAATATCGCAACAGCGTGGTTTAGTGAACTTGAATATAAATTTAGTCAACATAATAAATTTTCCTAATATTACAGGCATTCAACCGTGGTGGACTAAACCAAAGGTGGCGAAAACGTCAGCAGTAGATGTGAAAAGAAAGATCCAACAATCAACTGGGGCATTTGTTTGACATGTTACAGGTAAGAAAGCATACATGTATACAAATCCAAAAATGTGTTTCATCCAGTAAAGATCCCAGATTGGTACGATTTCTTGTGAATTTCACACCCATTTTCTTGCAACAACTGGCAGTTCTTATTCTTTTTTTTTTCGTCTCTTCAGCGCCGGGGAGTCTCCAGATATCTTTAAGCTTAATTGCAGGCTAAACAAATCAACGATAGAAAGACATTCTACCCGTAGACATCCGGGAAAGGAGCCAGTAATCAGGCAATTCAACGACAAGGACGAGATTGTTTCCAAAGCTCGAGAATATTCAAACAAATGGGAAAATTCTACTTCCAAAGAAAAGTCAAGCATGAAAAGAGAGAAGAACACGAAGGCAACATTTGTGAAAGAAACACCAGCATTACCAAAAACGGTTGTCCCTTCTATTTTCAATGCACCAAAGACAAAGACCGTCGAACCTACGGTCTCAAAGACACTGCCTGTAGTTGATCAATCGTCTGTCCCACATGCCAACAAAGAAATCTGTGGGGACAGTTTGCTTCATTTGAAGATCGATACCCTGATATCAGAATTCCGATACTTCAAACTTCATTCAAAGAGCGGTAAAGAACTAACTGGCACTCCATTGGCAGCAGTTGATGGGAAATGTACCAAGGAAATTTCCGAACTGCTGCTGAAATGGCCTGAAATCAAGAATATCATTGACCTGGTGAGTTCCTGTCATCACATTCGATTTTTTGCTGGGGATGAAAACAACGGTATCCTTTCAGTGATACGATGTAACCTGAAAAGCACAGTAAAAAGCCATATCACGCTTGCAGCAGGCCAGTTACATTTTGAAGCCCTCCAGGTAAATGTCCTTCTTTCAGTGATATTTTTTTAAAAATAATTTCGACTCTGGTTCATTAATAAATGCACAGCGAATAACCACAGTTATATACGATGCGCTTGTTGAAATTTAGGCTGATTATTATAGTTTGAACTTTGACATAAGACTTACTAAATTTCCTTTTACTACAGTTTGAACACGAGCAGAACAAAAGGAAGACGCGGGCCCAAAGTGTGACTGAAAACTTAATCAGCATTGCATTGACGGTAGTCAAAGTGAAGGCAGCTGCACTTCATTACGAAACGATGACTGCCGCTCATGTATTTACTGGCTCTGATCTCGGCGAGTTTGGGCATGGACGGAAGCAATTCCTCGATATATTGCGATGTGCCAATCTATGGATCGATCGGGAGACAGCCAAATTTCTGGCCACTCCACTAGTTTCAACAAAGTTGCCACCGCATTTTTATGTCACAAGCGACAAGTCAACGCCACATCGTATTACTAACCAAGCAATAATGATGTGCTTGATGATCGAAGGAAAACGTTGTGGTATACCGGTGAATGCACCGGAAGTTTATGGTGACGCAGAATCTGGCGCAGAGGGAGATGTTTCGGGAGCTGAGGCAAAGGAACTGGCCGAGTGTCTGTATTGTGAACTTCAGACTACTTATCCATCCCTACCTGAAGAACTGATCAAGGCATCGTACCAGGGAACAGTTTGCGACGGTGCGTATCAAGCTGCCGAGTTTGAAGCTACATTGAAAGATCTGTGTGGCCAAGAGAATGCTGGTGAGTTTTTTACAGTCTTGTGGGACCCTCCTCATTATGTCGATCTTGCCCTCAAAGATGTGTTCGAAGGCAAACAAGGTTCCTCGAAACCGTTTTTTCGTAAGTTGGTCGAGCGGTCATGCATTGTTCACCGAATGTTCCAGCGAGGGAAAATGCTGAGCCATGCCATTGAGATGGCAAAACGTGATGATGATTTACTGTTGAGACTGACGAGTCGTTCGTGCAGCACACGCTTTTCGGCCTCGCAGTATGTGGAATTTCGGAAGCTGATCGATAGTGTCCCCCTGTACATCAAAACGTTCCGAGCATTCAAGTATACAGAGGTGAAGGAGTACCAAATTTCTTGAGTAGACTTCCTCCTTGATCTGTGCAGCGTATGCGACGTTTTGAAGCCATACATCGAGCTATCAATAGCTCTCCAAGGTTTGAGTGTGCCTTGCTGGAAAGTTGGTCTTTGGTGGAAGCGACTCAAGGAACACATGAAGAGAATTGAGGATGACTTTTCGTTCAACAATGTTTCATTGCATTTGCCATTGGTAAAGAAGTATGCCAGGGAAATCATTGCTGGTGTTTTCAAGAATACAACACTGGTACAAGGATGGTTGATTGTCTCTTCGGAAACAACAACAACCGGCAATAAGACGGAAACAGTCGATAATTGGGAAATGCGGAATCAAAATGATGTTGAAGAAGATGTTAAAGCTTTCATGAGTGATCTTCGATCATCGTTTGAAATGCGAGTATCCAGTTCGTCCAAGCCACTTGTCAACATTCTGACATGTCTAGATTTAGACAGCATTGTCAGACTTCTCTGCGGTGAAACACTCGAAAGTGGGAAGGTCAAGCTGCAGTGTGGTGAGGGAGCAATTGAGATGTATGGAATGGAGAATTTCATTAAGTTTTTCACATATCTTTGCAGTTTGCCGCACATAAAGCGCCTTAGTGAAGCTGAAGGGAATGAGGAATCGTTGTTCGACCCAGCCCTTGCAAATGTTGTCTTCCATAAGTTGAAAACGGGACTGAGAAAGTTTTTGTGGAAAGGAGACGGCGAGCATTTATCATCATGGTTCAACTTGCCTCCCAAGGAGACGTACAGCTGTTTGGATAAGCTTGAAATTGCAAGCGGTGACGGTGTAGCATTTTCTTTCACAAACATGTACGCAGTAACTGTGAAAAACATCAAGAAGCCCTTCCATGCAAGCTTGAATGAAGACGAGGTTTATAAAAGTATCTTCACAGACGCCAGTCTTTATGATTCTATTGGTTTGGAGGGCTGCATTTGCATAGATATCGCCCATGCCAAAGGTGGGACAGAAGCAATCGTGGAATCGTATTATAGCACGATGGCATCGAACAAGATGTCTGGTGGGCAGCATAATGAAACCTTGACTCTAAGGTAAGACTAATACAGGCATAGTGTTCTTTACATCTCACTTTAATGATCAGTTTTAAAATACTACATTCAAATGAGGCCAAAGTTGTGACTGTTTGGAGTAAAAATTTTATTTAAAATATTTACAATATCTTCTAAGCTTTCGTCGGTCTGCGACATTGTCAGAAACTTTTTATACGTTTAACATCTCACTTTTAAAAGTTTTACAGAATTTATAATTTTCAAAGAAACAATTATGTTTTTCCCTGTATCAATTGTCTATATTATTTGGGAATTGTAATGATTAATAATATATCATGTTTTAAGAACGAAGGTTGAATGGAGTTTGCCCCCATGTCAAAATGCAGCTCGTGCAGTAAAGGAAATTGCCGAGATTTATTTGGAAGGAGACAAAGATCGCAACCTTCTGAGGCATGCAACACCGATTTTGGGTGATCGATCAAGATACAAGAGAGAAGGCAAAGTTATGAAGCGTCTCCGACAAGAAGATGCACGACTTACCTATCTGTTATGAAGACTATAACTACATATATTATTATTTCATGGCACATTGAAACCTTTCATATCTTTTATGTATACCTTTCATATATCTTATATTCTATATGTATTTGTTAAATAGATATATTATATATTGTTCTGTGGTTGGCGTAACGGCGTATTACACTTCTTGAGCGCGCCACGGTGGCGCAGTATTTTGGACACAAAATTGCTGGCGTAAAATCTATGGCGTACGGAAAACGAACTTTCCAGTATGGCCCGTGCTGAAGGTTTTCGTGGTTCTGGGTACAAAAATTCCAACTGCGCATGCCCCAAAATACACACTTTTTCGTGTATTTCAAATGGATTGTCCCAGAGCCATTTGATTTGCCCGCGCGGCCGGGCATATTTGGCTCTGGGAACGAGATTGCTGCTACGCAGGCTAGAAACATACCAACTCTTGTACGCAAACTTATCAAGCCTACCCCAACAAAACCTCAACCAACACACAGATGTAGAAAAAAAACTAACACTCTGCCAGATTATAGCCACTGGAAAGGGAGAGGGCTGTGAAAGTGGGCGTGACTGAGATTTATGTTATTGTTCGCCAAATTCAAGATCACGTGACGTTGAACCTGCATGATTGAGCACTAAAAAGCAAGATTTTACATTAGAACAGTGAGGCGCGTACCTACAAGTGCTACAACGAAGTTCTTCCGTGATGGTTTCGATATAAATTCCACTTCATTTGGACATTATATGCAATAGATGGTCCCTCATGAAAACTCCCTTTGCAAAGCATATTTAATAAAGTGCAGTAAATTCGAATAAACGATCAATGGTCGGACCGAACACGGTGAGAGCCGACGTAAAATAATGATATAATACTGTTTTGACAACAGTACAACTAAAACGAAAATTCGCTTTTGTCTTAACATGAATGGTTGTGCTAAATTTTATGTCGTAAGTTGAGTTGCCTTCATTGAATATTAAATGCACTAAATGTCTGGTGTATTGCGTTTCATAAACAACGGTGAGGACTGGCAATTGTCGTATGCGTATCAGTTTATTAGAATAACTAAAGTATTAAGAAACATTGCCATCTGACAACAAAAGTGCAAAACTCCGATTTAATAATGGCACGGAGACGACAAATGCTTTTCGACTGCGTTGTTCCTTGGTTTTCTTTTATTAATAATTCGTATACATGCGGCGATTTATGATAATTTCAATTTATTCACACTATTTTTAATACTTACAATGAAAAATACAAAGTTTACATAGTGATACATAAATAAATCAGAGTTAAATATAAAACAAAATATTTTATGAAAGAATATACATATGTGAGAGTGTAATTAAAGTATAAAGCTATTAAGATCGTGTCGAAGTAAGAAAATAGACATTGTATAATACGAGAATGAAATTCAGATCAACCTTGGTGACTTAATATTTTTTACATTGAAACAGAAAGGGTTTTTAAATCACTGGGAATATTTTCCCAGATTTTTGTAGCTGAGAATCTTATAAATGTTTGTTTACAATAATTAGTCCGGCGGGGAGAAAATAGTTTGCGCTACGGCTAATTTGCTCACAATGCCAGAGTGTGAATTATTTGAGTGAGCCATGCACGAGTTAGCGCTTGATACGATTGTGTAATGTTCAAGGGATGATCATTTTAATGTCACGATAAAGTCCATCATGAAACCGAACGCCGATCATCTACACAACGATGCACCACCATATATATTTGTTTACGTCTTATTTGAGAAATGCGCGACTTAAAAACTCTCACGGTCCTGTTAAAACCAATCCGATCTTTTTGAGGTGATTTCCTTGTGCACACAATCATATTATTGAATAAACAAATATCTAAAATTAACGCAGAATCAATGTAAAATATAAAATTTGTCATAAAAATGACTGACTACAGTATACAATATACAGCACTGTCGCTGTCTTAAGTTCGTAGGTCGTCAAAAACCAAATTCCTACCGAATTTTGTTAACGAAATACAAGGGTACTCCTTTGGACTTGTAAATATCATGTTTCTTGTGGATTTTTAGAAGTCACCATAACCGACATCGTGCCGTTTAACGAAGAACAAGGTTATAATCTAATGTAAGCCATATGAAAGAATACACTGGCCATGCCGGTTCAAGATCACGTGACGCTCAGGCATGAAATTTTTAACATCAAACTGGAAGTTCTATTGTTTCAGAGCGGAGTTTCACAGCCCTCTCCCTTTCCAGTGGTTATGGCCAGATGCATTGCAAGAAGAAAGTGAAGCCATTGAAAACACAAAAGATAAGATCCACAAACTTGAGAAAGAAGTCAAGAGATTAAAACAACTAAATCAACAACAGGAACATGATATTTCAACTCTAAGAGAAAAGCTTGAGCAACATACATTTTCTGTGCAACGTTTTAAAAGTAGAGATGTTGATTTTGAATTATATACTGGATTTCCAAATTACAGAACATTCAAAGCTCTATATGACTATCTTTGCCCTGCATGTGAAAGATTAAGATACATTGGTGCAAATAATAGTACCCAAGAAGAAACACGAGTCCAGAAATGTGGACGGAAGCGAGGATTATCTCCAGAAGAAGAACTATTTTTGCGTCTTTCGAGGTTTAGATGTGGTCTGTTAGAAAGGGACTTGGCAAATAGGTTCAATATATCAGTATCCCAGGTTTCAAGAATTTGGATTACATGGCTTGACTATAAAAGGTTGAGGTCCATTCCTATTTGGCCCTCCCAAGATTATGTAAGAGAAAGCATGCCAGCTACTTACAAACACCATAACAATGCCAAGGGCCTTGTTGGTATTTCCCCAAAAGGTGACTTGACCTTTGTTTCAGAACTGTATGCTGGCAACACATCTGACAAACAACTGACAAAAGACTGTGCGATTTTAAATTTTCTTGAGTCAGGTGATGAGGTGATGGCTGACATCATGTGGTTGTGATTTCTTGGGAACATGCCACTGCTGAAGTTCCTGAGTGCATGTTTTGTCATTGGGTATCTCAGTCAGTCCTAGCTCAATGTAGTCCAACAACTGAAACAAAAGGGATGCTACATGTTTGCAGCGACCTCCAGCTCCAGCAGGACAGTAGCATTTTGCAAACACAATATTCGCAGAGGTTTGATCAAAGTGAACATAGACCTGGTACTCTTTTTTCCGCATTTGAGCACTTACTTGGCAGCGGACAAGAAAATAGATTGTGTCATCACCTTTCTTTACATTGGACTTGACCTTGATTTGGGTTGCAAACCCTGCCTTAAAAAGTCAATATCTACCTTTCTTTTTGTTTAAGGCCTCCGCTGGCTTATGGTCTGATGTTTTCTCACATGTAAAGATTAGGTGTTCTTCCAATTTTTGGTATGAAATTGGTGAGCTTATCAGTTTTGTAAAGGGCTCATTTTCGAGAAAGGCTTTAACCGTTAATATTATAAAAAAATATATAGCGGTAGATATATAGCGTATTCAGCATTCCAAGTGCCTAATGCTATAATATATATTTTTCTATTTGATCAAGTGAATGTATTTTTATAGCTTCTATAATATAGTGTTCCAAAAGTAATTGAATGTTTTTCTGTCAAAAAGGTAGCAAGAAGGAACAAAGTGTACAAGGGAACAAATTGTAGGTATAAGTTTAGTAACATTAATTTACAAAATGCTAAAAGGCAAAAAAGAGAAAACGAACCAAGTACTGTTGTTAAAACATTAAAAATTGGGAAACTAAAATGTATTGGAGCAACCAACAGCAAAGTTAAAGGCACTTGTCTCTTTTGTGGCGAAGCCTCGAGCCTGGAGGTTTTACATCAAGCGCTAAATTTTAATTTGGACAGGCGGAATGTGCCTTGCAAGACACAGTATTACTTTCAAAACTCAGCGTTGGAGATCGTAAATCACAAGCGGAAGCTAGTGTACCATACTAAATGTTTAGTTGCATTATGCAGTAGCGTGCATGGTCGTTTACAACTTAAAGATGAACAAAAAAGAAAGATCTAAGGAATTGCACTGGCTCAGTCTAGTATAGAAGAGACAGTTGTTTATGTGTTGTTTTTGTGCTGGCATATCTTGCTAAAATGTACCTTTACGGAAAAAGTCTATAGGCAACCTATAATAAACATTATAATTGCTTATTAAACCCCCAGAGCCCATTTAGAGATCTAAAGGTGGAATGGCTATAGGGTTGTATTTCTACATAGGTCGCCTCGCATAAGAAACGTTCCAATTGCCTATAGAAAACTATAGAATCCTATAGGTTATCCGTATGCAGCAGCTTGGAGGAGATGTACTAGTTGTGTCTGTGTAATTAAGTGTAAATTTTGGCCAATGTTTCTGTGTCGCAGGCCCAGCAGACGCATTAGGGAGAGACGTTCTACTATCCCTCATCGATGACATTATAATCTTGCTCTCAGAAAGGTCTTCGAGTAGGATTTGTTCAAATTCTGAAATCATAAATACAAAATATAACTCACCGTCGTCTCTTTTACAATGTCTTCTTTGCCGAATAAAAACCAAAACCAAAATGACCAAGGTAATTATGGTAATACCAACACCAGTGATGATACCTATCATCTTAACGTTCCTTTTAACTAATTAAATTTAAAAAAAAAGAGATGATTTGTAGACATTCTAAATCTTAAAACCTTTTTTTGGTTTTATCTTATTTTATGTCATCGTCAGTAAACAGACAATATCTGAATAAACGAATCAACGAAGGAATGAACGAACGAACGAACAAACAAATTAAACAAACAAACAAACAAACAAACAAACATACTTACAAACGATCAAACAAACAAACAAACAAACGAGGAAATGAACCAACGAACGAACAAGCGAACGTTTGACTATAATTGATTGATTGATTGATTGATTGATTGATTGATTGATTGATTGATTGATTGATTAAAACAAACAAACAAATCAATAATTATATAAATGGTAAATTTCACGAATATATTCCTACCTGGGCAAAGTTTAAGGTGGCTCCATACAGTTTTTTGAAAAATGGAAAATACAAGTTTGAGAGTCCAAAACACGTGCATAAACAATTCGGGAAAAGAATAAATCTAAATGTTATGCATAGTTAAACATTCTGTTGTTGCTATGGCAGCAATGACGTTTCAAAATGGCTGCCAATTAAGCTTCAAACTAATTTAATCCGAAAAAAACTTTGGTGAACCCCCATTTTTTTTTATTAAAACGTTTCGTGAAGTGTGGGTAATCAAAATTAACAAACATGATTTTTTCGAGAAAAAAAAAATATTCCTTCTACAGAATTTTTTTTAAATCGGCTTATTGATTACTCATACTTCAAGAAAAGTTTTAATGAAAAAAACTTTGCGCGTCACCAACGTTTTTTTCGAATTAAATTTGTTTGAAGGGTAATTGGCAGCCATTTTGAAACGTCATTCTTGCCATAGCAACAACTGTTGCTATTTATTTGGTAACAGTTTTTGATTGTCAGAATGTTTAACTATGCATAACATTCAGTTTTATTCTTTTCCCGAATTGTTTATGCACGTGTTTTGTATTTTCCATTTTTCAAGAAACTGTATGGAGCCACCTTAATGTTGCATTGGCGAGGTTCTCTATCTAGGCCTTGTTTTGTGCAATTCTTTCCTCCATATTTTGGTGCTGGGTTGTCATATTTCTGAGTCCATATTTCAAAGCCTTTGCCGCACGAGACACTACAGGGTGACGTTTTGGTCCAGTTGCTGTAGTTACTGTCAACATACAGAGAGACACAAGAAAAACAACGAATATTTATAATAAAATATTATAAAAAGCGCAATTGTGCTGACGTGACACTACTGACGTCTACCTTAAAAGCTCGGGAGAGGGAAAGAAACTGTCTTTCACTCGTGTTTTTTAGTTCTTCAGGAGATAATGAGATAAATCTAAGTGGCTTTAATAATTAAAATAACTTATAATTGTCAGTTGTTTGCTGTACAAGCTGTGTTAGTTAGTAATACTCAGAAAAACTCTGAGCTCTAAGCGGGACTCGAACCCGCAACCTTCTCAACCTTCTCAACCTTCCCGCTTAGAGCTCAGAGTTTTTCTGAGTATTGCTAAGTAACACAGCTTGTACAGCAAACAACTAACAATTATTACTAACATCAAGCTGCAATTTCTGAAACTAACTAAAATAACTTACTTGGACAAGGTTTTATTATACATTGTCTAACACTAGTTGAGTTTCGCAAAACACTACAATTAATTCCACCATTTCTTTGTGGATGATTATCACAAAAGCGTTGCCAAATTTCAAATCTTTCACCACAAGAAGCAGTGCAAGGATTACTCAAAGTCCAGTTGCTATAACCACCATTAACTGTAAAAAGACAAACAAATCAAGGTATCTATGTAGTTATAACGATTAAAAGATAGGATAAGTAAACACTCATTCCAAAACATACTTTTGACAGTTATAAATAATTGCAATGTATAAATGGTTTATATGTAAATAAAAAACAAGAAAAAAAAGCTCAGTATATAATCATAGAATTAGAAACAATACTAATATAGATAATAATAAAAGTATATCATTTTCTATATTCTGTTGAATTTCCTAAATGAGAGAAACTCTTGCCATCATACTCTGGCGTAGGAGTCAGGGCCGGATTAACGGTGTTGGGCCTGGAGCTGCAAGAGACAACAGGGCCTATATACTGTACAGTGTTTTCATGTGACGTCGTCAAAATTATAAAATACACAATTAAAGCTGTCTTTAAAGGCTGTTTTCATTACGTCCGCTTTGCCCGTGCGGGCGGAGCGTGCATTGTTTAATTAGTTCGCATTGGGAGTTGAAATATTTCCAACTTTCAAAGCCCGCGCCGGCAAAGCGGACGTAATGGGAAACAGCCTTAAATGAACAACGTTGCAAATCTCCGCTGAAACTGTCGGAAATCGATACAAATTATTCTTTAGTTACTGACAATGTTTTTGAAACCTTTGCTAATTACTATATGTACATTCGAAGTGATGTCCAAAACATTTTGAAATTAAAAGTTAAGTGTTTTGGTTAAAAAGTCGGTTGCATCTATGCGAACTCAGAATTTCAGATAATCAGCGCCATTCTCGTTCCCAGAGCACCAACCATACTGTTTTGGCGCCAAAAATACGTGATTACGCTCAATACTCACACCAGTCTCTTGCTCCGATTTTACCGCTTACATATAAAGAGTGATGTATGATAAGTCCGAGTCGAGCTAAGCAGCCTAACAGGCTAGGGGCCCAGGACCACAGAATAATTTAATTTTTGTGTTTTGACACAATTATATTGGCAAAGAACACTTATTCACGCTATGACCTTATTTGTTTAGTGTTTACTATATTTATTATAAAATTTAATATTGTTGTCTGGCAAAAGAAGGGCCTTATCCGTCCCCGCCTTAATCTGGCCCTCGTAGGAGTGTTGCAAGTACGTTTCCATTTTTCAAATATATAACATTGTATGGTCTGCTTAAAGTCCAGTTTCCATAGTTACCATTCACTATAGATATCCGTGAAAAAGATAAAAGCATGTATATATGATTAGAATACAATTTCATCTTGATTTTCAGAATTAAACTTGGTAAAAGGTAAGGCTAAGCTAGAGTAAGCCATATGTCGCTCTAAGGTAAGCTTATATATAGGTACAGTAGTTCATCAATATGGATTCAATATCGATGTAGTCTGTTGTCATGTTACTTCCCTAACCTTTGTTGATATCCGTTCCATATTAGCATAATCTGCGTTGAGCACACGTGTATAAACCAATGCTATTAAATGCTTCATGTAGTACTATAAACACTACTTAGGTAGTGTTTCAATTCTAGATACTCACTAGTATGTCATAGTCATGATGCAGAGTCAGATTGCCTTTCCACAGTAGTTTACATAATACATTTGTCCTCAGTTCATATTACAAGTCAGTTAATTGTTTCTATACAACAACCTAAGAAAAACAAACAATCTGATTGGCTAAGAACTATGCGTTATTAAAGTACAGATGCACAGCTGACGTAACGATGTCGCAAAAAAAATTTGTTTCATAAAAATTTGATCAAATTACACGTTTGAAAATGCAGCTTGGTACAAAATAAAGTGCATTTCAACTGTCTGAGGATTACACATATCACCCAGTGATGAGAGACACGGCCATCAAGTCGTTGTCCGACGACACAGACATATTAAAATTATCGACATAAACACGGTCATTTAATACCTTCGTCACCGGCGCACATCGCTATCTACTCCACAGCTTCAGAAATTTTCTAATACAATTTCCATTCCTCTTCATGGAAATACTGTTCAGCCAGACAAATCCAGGAGATATCAGCCATTGTCAACAAGATTTCCAAACACAGAACATATAATTTCGCTGGTTAGCACGTGTGCTTCTCGGCCTTCTCCAACGATAAATGCTTTCCCAGCTGAATTTGCAGCATAAGAAGCGTCCAAATATATATGGGACAGCAAGATCCCGTCCAGAAGAACTAATCTGTTTATTCAACGATAAATATTTTGGTTAGAAATGCCGACGAAGACACGAAGTTTGAAATTTGAATAAACGTTTCAATTTGTCAGGATCATGATTTGCATAAATTATACGTGACGTAACCGGAAGCTGAAAAATTAGCCAATCAGGACAGCCTTATTTCTTCTGTCGCCCAATCAGATTGCTTTATTTGTATAGATCACTTATGACCTAATTAAACCTGAATTGAAAATTTTTCCTCCTTTTCAATAGCCCTGCCGGTTCGACGATTCAAAAATATCAAACACTTCTTATTAAAATAATAAAATTTGATGTATAAAACAAATAGATGACATTTTTCCGTGCATGTGTACTGTAATAACGCACAGAAGACGTCACAGCGTGTAAAGAACAACAGTCACACCACTCGACTTCGTCTTGTGGCGTACTTTTTTGTTCTTTACACACTGTGACGTCATCTGTGCGTTATTACGGTACACACGCACGGAAAAATGTCATATATTTGTTAAATATATATAACATACGGTATATAAGTAATAACATATAACTTTTAAACATATAAGTAATAAGGTCTGGGCCTGGGGAAACAGATCAAAAGCTAAGCAATAAATATCTACATGACAATGACATTTCTACAAATTTCCATGTAGTATCGTTATACATCAAGTAAGCATTCTTCTCACATGTGGCTATTATGAAATTTTAATCTGATAATTGCACTGAACAGGAATTGAACTTGGGTTGCTGGTGCCTGAAAACCAGACAGCTCATAGTAACATGGGTTAGTAGGGGGATGTGTAGTGGCATATTAGATGGGGGTTAGAATGATCGGGATGATGTATAGAGTTGAGTTCCTCTATGTCTATGTCCATGTAATGTCCATTATGGTCATTAACAAAAGCTTCTCCTGACTCCTAACCAGACATTGTCTGCTTGGGTTGAGGTTTAAAAGGCAAGTATCAGGCATTTGAAAGCCAGACAGCTCTGAGTAGGTGGGGCCCAACAGCCATGGAAGGTAGCCCACCTTGCTCTGGGTTATGCAGAATGTTAAATTCAGCTAGACCTTCACTTGTGTGTTGGTCAGGCTGTCCATGTTGGATTCACTGACTGAAACAATGTAACTGCTGTTTCCTATAGGCATGCTGATGAACTTTGACATAGAGAGAAACAGCCAACTTTTCTATATTAGAATGTGACCACATATCTCTCTACTGTTTATTAGATTTCCCCACCCTCATTCCTGGTAAAACTTAGCTTTACACACTTGCAAATTATCACAAGGTTTCTAAGACAACAAGAAAATATCAAAGTCCAATTCAGATAAAATGTTTCTTGAAAATGATAAAATGTCCATTAAAAACATGTTTTAAAACATTTAAAATTTTGCTCAAATGTGCTGTCAGAATGCAGGAAATGCCATTTCAGAGATCCAAATTTCAAAAATTTTCCGGAAGGCATGCCCCCGGACCCCCCTAAAAATATGGGCCCACAGCAACTTTGACTAAGGTATCAAAATTCCTAGATCCGCCCCTGCAAACATCAATACAGTGAGCCTCATCTACTGCGATGAAATTTAATTTCTCGACATTATTCCATGTTTTAAGGACATTTTGAAGCTTGCTAGATACTATGCATTCAGGAATGGTGAAAAGTATAGTATAAGGGAAATCCCGACGACAAAGGGCATTGATAACAAAGTCCATTTCTGTGTCTGTCAATGAAGAATTGTAATAAAAAACAGGGACTTGTTTAAACAAGCTCTTAGTTTCTCTGCCTGCTCTTCCATGATAAAATTTAGAGGTTCTATAATAACAGACAGTCCTTGCATGAGGACAGCAGCCACAGTGTAAATCACACTTTTCCCACCTCCAGTTGGAATCAAGACAAGGGTATCATTGCATTGAAGAATTGAGCGGATTGCTTCCAACTGTCCATCTCTAAGTGAATCGTGTTCGTACAGTTTCTTCAGAACAAAAACTTCTTTCTCTGCTTGGTTTTCAGGCAATTCAATGGAACTTTCACAGGTAATTTTTATTACACTGTCTTGAGGTGCAGGGAATGAGGTGACAGGCGTTTTCTAACACAAAATAAAACAATATTATAAAACGTTCTATTCTGTCAGACTGCATATTTTTGTTTCTGTCTACAGTAAAATTTAAATCTTGAAATATACAGAACTTCTATTCATGATCGCTCAAAATGCAAATTCACTCACCGATTGGAAATAAACCGCCTCAGCAAAAATTTTGTCTCGTGCACGCCACAATTTATACGTGCAAGTCACTGATATGCTCCGAACTTGAACGTTGATTCCTTCACCACAGTCTTGTACTTTCGGTAAGGATATCTTGTGATCTAAATATAATCCGAATAATTTTGCTGTTTCTCTATCACTGGCGCAGTACAATTCAACGGTTTCATTGCCTCCCTCGATAGTGTACGAGTTATAATTCACATCCCTGTAAAAAGATAGTGATATTTAATTACCGTTTCAAATTCCATGCTCCTATTTTAACAACAATCCACGAAAATCATTTCACTCACCGTTTTCCTTCGCTTCTCAGACAGGGTCAACAAATTGCTCAAGGTTTCCGATGCGGCATATCTGCGCAACAAAGTAGCGCCCTCACTCACAAATTCTTCGTTAAATTCTGCTTGCTTGTGCACCATTCGATAGTGTTGATGTAGACCTTCTCGAGAAAAGTAATCCGGATTGTTACTGTCACAAACCGGGCAGCATACTTTTCCGCTTCGATAAGCTATTAAATACTCTCCTGGAGGACTCGACTTACTAAAAGTTACTCTCTCAGCCATTGTTTTTTTTTACCGAGAAAAGCGCGATAGCTTCCCCCGGTTTGACGCCATGTTGGGTGTGACATCTGGCAGAGGCTTATTATTTTTCTCCTCTCCCCCTCGGGGTCCCTATTTTCCTCTAACGCCCAACAAGTTCCCCAGGTGTCCCTCTTCTCCAGGCCCCCTCTAAGCCTCTGCGGAAGATATATATATATATATATATATATACTATTTACAGAATGAGTGGCCGTTCTGTATCGGGGTATACAGACACGAGGTGAAGCCGAGTTCCTGTATCCCGTTACAGAACGGACACGAATTCTGTAAATGACTTCTAAAACGTCTATTAAGTTAGCTAAAACTACATCATGTTTATAGCTGATAAACCTTCGAGGTAAGGTTTAGTAGGTTACGATTATTAAATTACTGATGTGAGCATGCGCTATGATTTAGTATTATTAGTCCCACATTTTATATTCTAAGTGACGTGCCATAAATAGCCGTTCTGATCATCATTCAACAAATGTTGTTGTTCAACAACTGTTTGCATCCACTAGAGAAGAAGGCACGAAGAATTTGTATCAGGAGCATTTATTCAACGAACGTCTGGATCATTTACCTTGTCCTTTTTCCAGTCAAACTCAACTTGGCTTCCCTTGGAGTATCGCCATCGTAGCGGCTGGGTATTCCTGACCGGTCTGGCCAAATCGGCAGCACTTTCCGGTGAGTCTATCCATTATATAGTGTGAAAACCACATCTGGTGTGTTTTAAATTTGTGTGTGTGTTCTAATAATGGAGAAAATTAGGGAAAACGTGGTGTATACAACTTTGCCGAGTGAAATACTAAACTACAGCGTGTGGCGAGTGATGAATTTTGTGAGCGCCTTTTTTCAAAATATGACTGTGAATTCTTCAAGTGTGTCCAGTTTCTACCGAAACACCAGATTCGTTTTTCGTTCGCGAATTCTACAAGAATGAAGGTCTTCCTAAGCGAGGGCCTTTCTTTTCGAGGGGCTAAGTTAGCTCTTCGTGAAGCCTCTAGTAGAACGACAGTCAAAGTTCATAATGTCCCTATGGAATTAAGCGATGATTACTTTACTCGAGCATTATCGCTCTGCGGTGATGTTGTAAAGATTGATTCCGAAAGCCACAAAAAGTGGAATTATGTTCTAACCGGAACACGACTCGTAACGATGAAAATAAAATCCCCAATCGCATCGTTAATAAAAGTGGGTCACTATACAGCGAGAGTTTTTTATTGGGGCCAAATTCCAACATGCTTTAAGTGTAAGGAGTTAGGTCACATCATGCAAAACTGCCCTAGGAATGTCAATTCGTGTTCGAGGTGTGGCTCTCATGAGCACACGGCTTTCAACTGCGATCGTCCGTGGGGAAATAGGCCTACCCAACGTAGTAACGCAGCAGTTGAAACCTTGCGCAATGGTAAAACCGATTTAGCCCCTTGCGAGTCGAGAGCGAAGATGAATTCGAAAACGATGAAACTCCTACTTCGTCGCCAAATCCAAAGCGATCACGAGCAGAAAACACCGATGTGTCAACTTCGTTGCCTGCCCACAATGGCGGAGTCACTCTCGATGAAAGCGAAGAAGAAGGTTCTCAAACAAAAGATAATGATGATACGCAAGAGAGGTTGCCAATGGACGCAACCAATCAACAGCCCATGGGAGACGCCCTTGAAGGCAATCAAATGGAAGCCAGCCAACATGCAAATGAAGCCGTAGAAGAAATTTCTCAAAAGGAAAGGAGCCAACCTACAAGTGAGGAAGTCACGCAAGTTGTTACCCATCAGGATGGAAACCAACCTGCAACGGAGGTCGCTGAAAGGTCGGAGAGCAGCCAAAATGATAACACGCCAGCTGCTTCTCAATCAGAGGAGAGGGCACTCGAGAGCTCTTCAATGGAAGGCAACTGTCCTTATGCAAAGGAAGACACGCAACCATCTATGGTGGACAATGGCCAGGATGTCAATGATGAGAGGCAAATAGTCTCTCTGGGGGAGGGAAATACACATGCAAATTAGGATACGCAGAGCGAAGAGGAGCATCCTGTCAATGAAAACCCGCGAGCCGTTCAAAGCGAGAAGTTTACAACGCCAAACCAGCCTCGCCTTAGGATTGCCCATACTCCAAGTAACCAAAGAAACACGTCGGAGTTCTGTATTACAACGCGTGGTCAACTACAAAGATCACTTTCTCTCTGTTCTCTGCCATCAGAATTAGAAAAGGCTAATAGTTCACCCTATGGGTCTGCTTATCACCATTTTTTGGAGCGCTCAAGCCGGTTCGATCCAATAAAAGAAAAAACAAACCGTACTAAAGTGCACAATGAATAAATTAACACCAATCTCGTTTATAACCTTGAATGTACAAGGTCTTCGTAATCCTGACAAAGTTCTATTGCTCAAACAGTGGTTAAATTGTGTAAAACCTAGTATTATTTGCATTCAAGAAACACATTCTATTTGGGAAAATGAATTAAAGAAATGGTTTAAAGACACGAATTACTCAGTTCTGTCATCGATGTGATGATATGTATCGAAATCAGTAGACCACATAATAAGTCATTTCTAATAAGTACATGGTACAGACCACCGAATTCACAAGTCCAGTTATTTGATGACTATGAGAATTTTCTTAGAAAAAGTGACTTGGAAAACAAAGAAATAATAATTATGGGAGATTTAAATTGTGATATCAAAAAATCTCCTCCTGACGTTCACACACGTAGGTTACAATTTCTTTCTTCACTTTATCAGTTCGATCAGCTTATTAATGAGCCCACAAGGGTTACAAGAACATCAGCTACTCTGATCGACCTAATGATCACGAATAAAGAGGAAAATATTTCAAAATCCGGTGTCATCCATCTTGGACTATCTGACCACAGTTTGATTTTTGCTATTAGAAAATATTGTATTCCTAAATCTAGACAGAATCTAAGATATATTCGTAACTTTAAAAAATTTAACGCCAATGATTTCCTTACTGATCTCTCACATGTACCATGGGAGACTGTGGCCCAGCATGATAACCCAAACGTTTGTTGGCGGATTTGGAGATCGCTTTATTTGCAGGTCCTTGACCTGCATGCACCTTTCAGGAGTATGAGGGTTCGTGGAAACTCTCTCCCTTGGATCTCCTCAAACATTAAAGATCTGATGAGATCAAGGGATTTCCATAAAAAGAGGTCTGTTAAATACAACTCCCAAAATCACTGGGTAAAATACAAAGAGTTACGTAACAAAGTTAATTCAGAATTGTTCAAGGCCAAAAGAAATTTATTCTGTTATCAAATTGAGGATTGCGCTCAGTCTAAAGACCCGAGACAAAGTTGGAAACTAATTAACAACCTCTTGGGTAAAAATAAGAAATCAAACAATATTTCCCAACTTAAAATCGACGATGCTACTATTTCTGACGATACTTTGATAGCAGATGCTTTTGACGACTTTTTTGTTAATATCGGTGCAAAATTGGCCGCCGAAATTGAAAATGATTCCTTGAATACGAGTTTCTCTGATAGTGTTAATTCTCGTTTAAATTAAAATTCACTCTTCACGTTTTCCGAAATTAGCGAGGATGAAGTAATTTACCAACTTCGTAATCTTAAAATTTCAAAATCGACAGGTATGGATAACATTCCAGCAAAAGCTCTTAAAATATCCGCGGACATAATTGGGCCGTCATTAACTTGGATATTCAATCTTTCAATTAATACAGGAATTTATGTAGATGAATGGAAAAAGGCCTGGGTACTACCAATTTATAAATCTAATGATAGGAAAGAGTGTGATAACTACCGCCCAATTTCGATACTACCCATTATTAGTAAAATACTTGAGAGATCTGTTTTTAATCAGATATACAAATTTCTTAATGATAATTCGCTACTGTCCAAATATCAATATGGTTTTCGACCAAAGAACTCAACTCTCACTGCACTTATTCAAATGTGTGATGCATTTTACGAAAACCTGGATAAGGGTGAGTTGAATGGTGTTGTTTTCCTTGACATTCGAAAAGCTTTTGATTCAATTAATCATAAAATATTACTGCACAAGATGAAAGAACAATTTGGAGTAACAAACGTTGAATTGGATTGGTTTGAATCCTACCTAACTAATAGGGAACAAGTGTGCATTGTCAATGGCATAACGTCAGCGTCAAAAAAGATTATTTGTGGTGTTCCGCAGGGATCAATCCTAGGTCCTTTATTATTCTTATTTTACATAAATGATCTACCGGAATGTCTTGATAAAACTACCCCTTGCGTATATGCCGATGATACTCAAATTTCCTCGGCTGCCAATGATTTAGCGGCACTTACTGAAAATTTAAATAATGATTTGAACAAAATCAGCGAATGGCTTGTTAGTAATAAATTGCAACACCATCCAACTAAAACAAAACTAATGTATATAGGATCGAAGAATAACCTTAATACAATGATTGGTGATCTTCCTGTCATGATAAATAATCAATCGATTCCTCAAGTCCGCTCTTTCAAATGTCTTGGCGTTGTGCTTGACGAAAATCTTAACTGGAATGAACACATTGAAATGATTTGTAAAAAAGTTGGGGCCGGCATTGGAACAATGAAACGCATCAAGCCTTATGTTCCCGCAAACACGTTGCAAACAATCTATCGCGCGCTGATACAGCCTTATTTTGATTACTGTTCTCCCTTATGGGGAGTTTGTAATCAACAATTCAAAGACAAACTTCAAAAATTTCAAAATCGGGCAGCGAGAATAATAGCTGGTGCTAGCTATGAGACCAGATCTGCTGATGTTCTTCGATCTCTTGTTTGGGAAAATTTAGAGACAAGACGATGTACAACTAAATCAATATTGTTGTATAAAGTCTTGAATAACTATACTGGACCGAACTTGAAAGAAACATTAATAATGAGAAATGTTTTGCAAACTAACTATGACCTCAGAAATGGTCTCACTGATTTAGCCCTTCCAAAACCGAGAAGAGAATTTCTTAAAAAAAGTTTCAAGTATAGTGGGGCTAAACTCTGGAATAGTCTTCCGTTTGATACTAAACTAGCGGAATCAATTTACACTTTTAAGAATTTATTGAAAAAAAATGGTTATCGGGCACCTACACTGTAATATGTTGTAATTCATGGGTCACGCCTACTAATTAACCAACTTCTGTACATATATATTTCCTTGTAAATACTTTCTTTTTTACTTTATTTCTTTTGTAATAGTTATAATTGTTTGACGCCCTTCGTGGAAATCAACTAATCGTTGACGAGGCCAGCGTCATTAAATAAAGTTTTACATACATACATACATACACACATACATACATACATCACCAGGAAGTCAAAAAAGCTGTGGCGTTGCCCTGCTGTATAACAATTCGTTTCAGTGTGAACAGTCATGGCGAGATAGCGATGGCCGGTACATAGTCGGTGACCTGAACTTAGGAAATTATATCATCAAAGTTGTTTGCATCTACGGGCCTAATAATAAGAAAGACGGTGCTATATACTTTGATTCTGTTTATCAAATACTTGATCCAAATATTCCAACATTCTTTTGTGGGGATTTTAATACTGTTCCAAACGCTGTCCATGATAGATATGGCTGCAATCTTTTGTCTCCATCAGCATACAACTGGTCGGACTCCTTGCAAAACCTAATGGACTTAACAGATTCTGTCGATATTTGGCGCGAACTTCACCCCACGGCATCCGCATACACATGGCATAATCCTGACAAGTCAAAAGGCTCTCGTCTGGATATGTTTTGGGTACCGCGCAACCTATCGGGCTTGGTAGGCATGTGTGAGTTTGCACCCTACATACGTTCTGACCATTATTATGCATACCTAAAAATACTTGTTTGCCTATTAACTACCCCAGGGGCCCAAGGTATTGGAAATTCAATTCAAGTCCGCTATCCGATAATGAATACACTTTAATGATAAAAGATTTTTGGGTTAACTGGCGCAAAAAAATCCCCAAATTTCACAGTTTAGCTTCTTGGTGGGATGCTGGAAAGTTTAAAATAAAGCAATTAACACAAAAATATAGCAAGAAGAAATCGAAACAACAGAGCACAAGGAAGAAACGACTAAACCATCTTTTGTGGCACCAACAGCGACGTGTCAACAATGGGGATGGACAAGCCGGTGTGGAACAAGAAGAGACCCTCCGTGAACTAGACCAAATCTTACGACATGAGTTAAATGGCGCGCGCATCCACCCCAGGGAGGAATGGGCAGAGCTCGGTGAGTGACCAACCAAATACTTTTTAAAACTCGAGAAAAAGCGTGCGCAAAAAAAGTTAATCTATGCTGTTAAAGATACATCGGGTACAATGGTAACTGACAGTCTTAAAGTGCCGGGAATCTGGACCTCCTACTACAAAAACCTCTTTTCTTCGGAACTTCTTCGGTCCCAGGACCAAACATTCTTTCTTGAACAGCTAGACAAGCAGTTGAGTGAGGAAGAAGCGAATGTATGTGAAGGCCCCATGACTGTGGATGAATGCCTATCAGCCCTTAGAGGAATGAAAAATGAAAAAAGTCCCGGGGTTGACGGCCTATCGGTCGAATTTTACCGCACGTTTTGGGAAACGCTCGGTAAAGACCTCGTTGCAGTCCTAAATTCATGTTTTGACTCAGGAAAATTAAGTAACACTCAACGTCTGGGAATAATTCAGCTACTCTACAAAAAGGGGGATGTCGCGGACCCGGATAACTGGAGGCCAATTTCGTTACTGTGCGTCGACTACAAAATATATTGCTACACGTGCGCTTGCTAAGAGGCTGTTACTAGTGGTGTCGCCTGACCAAACATGTGGAATCCCTGGGAGATTTATTGGGGAAAATGTTGCCCTAGTCCGGGATGTTATAGAATACAGCAACAAGAATCGCTTTCCTGGAATAATTCTGTCATTGGATCAATCGAAACCTTTCGACCGAGTTGAATGGTCATTCCTTTACCTAGTTCTGGGGAAGATGGGTTTTGGCCCAACGTTTCTTAAATGGACGAAGTTACTGTACACCGACGCAGTCAGCTCTCTAAATATTAACGGTTTCATGACAGATCCTTTCTCAGTAAATCGTGGTGTTCGTCAAGGTTGTCCCTTATCCCCGCTTCTTTATGTTCTTAGTGCGGAACCATTGGCGTGTGCAATTCGTAATGCAACTAACATAATCGGCTTTCCGGTTCCTGGAATAGGGAGAAAAAGAGCTAAGATCTCTCAATACGCTGATGACACTACAGTTCTACTAACAACTGACTCTTCCGTAATAAACTTGTTGGCACTTTTGGATCGATATAAAACAGCCAGTAGTGCTATACTTAATCAGAGTAAATGTTCAGCTTTATGGCTTGGTCCTTTTAAAACTCGTACAGATCCACCGGCACCCAATATGAAATGGTCAAACGAAAAAATTGCAATACTTGGCAAAATCCTAAAGGCCGATGGCAGTGTTTGTGAATCTTGGATCAAACCAGTAAAAAAGATTCTAGACACGTTGAGAGCTTGGAAGGAAAGAGATCTATCATTGACCGGCAAATCCCTTGTAATAAACGTGTTGGTTCTATCACAATTATGGTACATTGCGAGTATGTTTGTTATGCTACAGGAAGTACTTAAAACTATAAATACCGCAGTTTGGTACTTCTTTTGGTCAGGGAGAATGGCCTTTGTTGCCCGTACATTAGTTTGTCAACCCAAACATCTTGGTGGATTTTCGGGTGTAGACATACAAAAGAAGTTGCGTCGCTTTCTGTAGTATGGATAAAAAGATTTTTTGCTCCTGGCGATGCTACCTGGAAGTACTTTTTCAAATACTGGCTTCGCTACGCCTTCCTGGCTTCCCCAGTTGAACGCGTATTCGCACTAAAAAGAGTGGGCAGATCAACCTTATCTGCACTTCCTCCATTCTAGCGCAAGGTTCTTCTATCCTGGTTAGACGTTCAAGGAACTAGAAATCACGACCGCGCAATACTGCTTCCGATACCATCTGTCAGTCAACCCACCAAACTGGCTGAGATTTCTGCAAACCTGGTGTACAAATTCTTGAGAAGAACTCACTATCGTCAACCAAACTGCATTACGAAATTTTTACCGCTATATGGGCCCTTGTACTGGAAGCATACTTGGACAACCATTCACCAATGTTGCTTTGTTAGGCCAGCCTTGGACACGTCTTGGAAAACGGCGCATGGGGTATTACCGACCGCTGACCGGCTTATCAAGTTTAAAATGCGAGTCAATCCACAATGTGCATGTGGTCAACTAGAAACGGCTCTTCACCTTTTTATAGACTGTCCTAAATATAACAGTCTTCGACAATGGTTTTGCTTACTTCTCTCTGCTGGCATTGCATCAACATTTGTCCTGGAGCCCAGGCATGTGCTCTTTGGGTTTAATCCTCATCTAAAGTGCCCACCGGCTTTTTCCGTACTACTATGCCTGATTAAACACCAGATATGGGTTATGCGAAACAACTATAGGTTTAGGCAGAGACCAATAGACATTGATGCTACATTTTCAACCGACCATCGCATAAACTACGAACTTTATGCTGGACTCTTTTCCCAGCTCTTTTAACTTCTTAAAATTTTCCTCTTACTTTCCTAGCCTTATTCACGATCTTCCATCTACGTAACGAACAGTGACTAGACGTGTCATCTAATTTGTCATCTCATAGTTCATTCATTCCAGACTTAACGAACATCACTGCATTTGTTTGTCAGCACTGGAAAGGGGTTCGACACCCCTATTTGTGTCGTGTAGCACTGGTCGCTACCTCCGTGTGTTCCTCTTATAGCACACTGGCCCCAGTCTCATAGCACTCACTGAGATTCTACCAAGGCCGTAAGAGGTAAACTAAATAAGACAAATGTTTGCATCTTCATCTTGTATGAGGACGCTACCAGCGTACCTCACTCAATGTGTTGAATGCAATGTGTCTGTACACTTGCTACAGAACTGATATCAGTGTCTGTAAATGTGATACACAGAACTGATGTTTTGTTAAACAGTTCTGTATCACATTTATAGACACTGATATCAGTTTTATATCGGGGTAAACAGACATTGATTAAACCTTAATTTCTTTTGAATTTTCCTCATGAATTATTAATGAGTTTTAATATATTTTACGTGGTGTTTCCACAAAAGGATAGTTCTGGATAGTTTTATGTTGTACTTGTATGTTTCTTGAGTTTCTTCATGTTCGGGAAGATGTTTTAACTATCCGTTTTCAGCTTGCTTCATTTGACAACAAACACGTGCACGGCAAAAAAAAAAGTTTGAGATTTTCCACGGAACCTTTTTTTCATTTGTTGAACTTTTTACTTTAAAAAAATAATTAAATTTTTGTGTAAACATTCTTCTCAAAGCCTTTTTTGCTTCAAAAGAGTTTTCGGCGTGTGTCGCCAACACTTCGGGCTGCTTTAAGCCGTCGGAAGAGCTAAAAGTATCTGGCACCAGCAGTCCAGTTATATATAGGTCAGTGGCTTCCACCACTCTTTGTCCGAATGGGGGGGGGGGGGGGGGGGGTGGGGGGGGGGGGGGGGGGGGGGTGGGGGTGGGGGGGGGGGGGGGGGGGGGGGGGGGGGGGGGGGGGGGGGGTTAATCAGTGGCTTTCACCTCTCTTTGTCGGAGGGGGGAGGGATTAAAAGCATGTATTTCTGTATAAATTACATACACAATAATGCTAATATAGTACATGAAATAAAAAACAAACAACACAACAACTTGCCTTACAAGGACCCCGTATGACCCACTTAGTCACCCTGAAAATTATAGCAACTTATTGGGATTTGATGCTTTTTAGTGACAATGCCTATCTCTAATTTTTGGGGCAAAATGCTCCACAGTACCGCTCCACTATAACTGAAACTTGTTTTGTGATAATCAGTGCTAAGACGCGTTACAGTAATTTTCCTCAATAACGGTTTGAGAATTCAATCGTGTCATCTATTAACGGTTTACTGGGCAGATTACAAGGAGGTCTCAACTTGACGAGTAAAATCGTCTGGCGTTAGCCAGAGTAAAAGTAATAAGTTGCCAAATTTTTACATTGAATCAGTTCAGACACTTATTAACCTAATATATAAACATTTAACAAAAGTTTGATAAAGAGATTTGATAAACGTCTATCAAATAAATGCCAAAACCAACGATAAAACGTAACTTGTACGAAGCACATGGCGTAGAATGCCCATTGTTGAGCGGTCGTCAAAATATTTCCCTAGGGGGAGTGGGTTAGTTGTATGGTCTGCCTAATTCTCTTCTGTGATTGGCCGGCGTGTTTGCGTGCCTCCTCACAGAATCCTCGAAGCGCACCTCATATTCAGAATGGCGGTGACAGGGCAGAGCGTGCGCTCATTTGGACTCTTTTGAAACTACGTACACCTTACATTCACGATAACTATTAAAGACTATCATGCCTTTCAAGAGAGATGACAGCTCGATATATTCCAAGTGGTACCTTTCATAAAATCAACCATTGTTTACTCATAGCTGTCGTTTAAAGATCGTCGATGCACTGATAATCGTACGCATGGAGTCGAATCGTAACATGTTTTCTGGCCTGAAAAACCGCAAAAAGCCCGCCGTCTCCGGATTACTTGAGCTTAACCGCATAATTTGTTTTATTTATACTTTCATTTCCAGGAGGTACCCATTACAAAAACGACAAGCCTTGTATGTTACGGGAGTTTTGGGCATTTACCGATTAACGACAACCAAATTCAGTCAAACTTTGTGGCTCTTACTTGCCGTTAAATACTATTAAGTTCCCGGATGTGACTTAGCATTCTACGCCATGATTCCCTAGCTCGTATTCTAAAATAAACAATTTGTGTCACAATTTATCATGGTTTAATTACTTGTTAATATCTAGAAATACATGAACGCAACAACCCCCCCCCCCCCCCCCCGCCCGCTTTATATGCATTTTTACCCAAGCCCCGATTTTTTTGTTGTTGTTATATTAATAACACACAGAAAATACCCCAGAAAATTAATTAGCAAAGTTAATCTGTAGTCATGTATTGAAAGAGGGAAAGAACATGCAAAGTCAATATTAAAACGAGATGAACCAAATAACAAATTCTCATTTAATATAATCAAAAATAGATAATAGTGGCCAAGAAAAGACACATTACCAACGTCCTAGCGTCCAAAGACAACTCTAGACAAGATATTATTTATATTGATTCCATTAATTTACAAGATTTCTTCCGTTTTAACTTGGCTAAACTAGTTAATACGAATCTCCTACCCTTAAACTTTCTCCAGCTTTTGTCACCACAAACACTGCCAATTCAGTCTACACTTTTCAAATTGATTTTCTCGTTCGCGGTTTCTTACTTTTTTCGTTGTTGACAAATAAAAATGACAAGGTCATTTTCCTCATGATCTAAAAAGCCGTTTTCTTCAAAATTCATCGTTCTCTCTCGAGTTAAGTAGAATACACCAGAGCAGAATTCTTTACTGGCTTTGAACAGTTTCACGACACAACCTTGTCCTTTCAGCTACATTACGGTCGGAATCGTTTTCGGTCTTTATCGAAATTTTTAGGCTTTTTTCAGTGGTTTTAAGTCATAATTATTTATTGTTGCCTCTTCTCGCTGTCACATCTCTTCGATCTTAGCCTTCTTTCTTTGGTCTTTTTCCAAGTAATGCTAATGTACATTTTAGCTGAAACCATTTTTTTCTGGCAAAGATTTCTTTCGTCATGATCGTTGAAAAATCATTTCGTAATCCAACCAAACATATAAATTATAATTTGCTGACGTAAATTTAAATCATTTGTATAATTTAACAGGTTAGTTACCAGTGCCCTGCTATCCGAACTGCGCAAGTTGTGGATTTTATAATAATTATATATATATATATATATATATATATAGTTCAATCTACAGATACGTGTTTTACTACAGCTGATCAGTGTAACTTGGAACAATCTAGATGTGTTTCACCAATTACTTTACACACATGCGATCGTCGCGGTGACAACCGCATGTGGGACAGCATCGGTGAAGTACATTCAGATAGCGTGAAGTTAGTGCGCATTGGCCCAAAGTGCTCAAACTTCCACAAGGGTAGTGAGCGTTGCATTATCGCTAATAGGTATCCACAGCAACTTCACAGAGTGCTCAACAACACCGAGGTTAAGGAGCGTACATAGTTATACGGTATATATATTTGCTCTATCTTTACGGTATTGAGCACTTTTCGACATTTCGCGAACAACACTTTGTTTGTTTGTTTGTTTGTTTGTTTGTTTGTTTGTTTGTTTGTTTGTTTGTTTGTTTGTTTGTTTGTTTGTTTGTTTGTTTGTTTGTTTGTTTGTTTGTTTGTTTGTTTGTTTGTTTGTTTGTTTGTTTGTTTGTTTGTTTGTTTGTTTGTTTGTTTGTTTGAATATATATATATACAAACGAGCACGTGTGATTTTGTTCACGGAATGTCGGAAAGTGCTCAATACCAATACCATAAAGGTAGAGCGAATATAGTATAGTTTAAGTGGGCTTACCTCAAAATGTTGAGTGTCGCAACTGTCAGTTTCACGCGGGGCGATGAAACTGATAGTTGCGACACTCAACATTTTGAGGTAAACCCATTTAAACTATATACTATATATATATATATATATATATATGCAACGCTCACTACCCTTGTGGAAGTTTGAGCACTCTGGGCCCATGCGCACTTCACGCTATCTGAATGTACTTCACCGATGCTGTCCCACATGCGGTTGTCACCGACGATCGCATGTGTATAAAGTAATGATGAAATTCATTCAGATTGTTCCAAGCTACACTGATGAGCTGTAGTACAGCGAAACACGTGTCTGTAGATTGAACTATATATATATATATATATACTATTTACAGAATGAGTGGCCATTCTGTATCGGGGTTCTGTACAGGTAGTTGATTTTCTATAGGTAAGGCGAACTGCTGGTATCCAATTTACTACTTACTTCATTCAGCAAAGAATCTAACGTGAAACCTTCCATCACTTTAGCGATCTGAGACGTAAGGGATATAGGTCGTAAGTCCTCCTCGATAGATGCAGGGGGTGATAACTTTGGGATAGGTACCAGAAGGGATCGCTTTAATTGCTGTGGGAAAGTTACTTGTTGCATTGAAGCATTATATATGTCAGTTACAATGGGAGCAAGTTCAAATGCAAAAGACTTCAAAATTTTGTTGGGAATTTTATCGGGACCACACGACTTGCTAGTTTTAATATGTCGTAAAGCTGGCCAATACCAACAACAAAACGGTTCGGTACTTCCCTCTGCTCAATAACATCACAGTGGTCCAAAGCTTGAAAATGTGATGTGAGTCCGACAAGAAAATTATTGCAGGACTCCGCGAGGTCAGTGTAAGTAGGGTTATCATTTGACAGTAATTGGTGGTGCCAAGAATCTTTGGATGAAAGTCCGCCTAATGATTTAATCTCTTTCCACCACCTTGACGGATTCGCATTTTTCATTTTTTTTAACTGAATGGGCAATTGAACGTCGCATTGAACTTTGTAACGCCAGAACGTATAAACCTGTGAATTCGAAGTTTTTCTATGTTCGTGCAGAGCTTTTTGACGTTTTCTAATTGCGAGTTTAATTAAGTGACGAAGTCATCCAAGGTTTATCCGACTGACGAACTCTAGTTGACTTAGATGGAAAAAAATACTTAATCATACAAGACATAATCTCATTAAATTTCTCGTATTTCGATTCACAGTCAGAAGTTTCAATGACTTTCACCCAATCAAAGTTAGTAGGCTAATCCATTAGCCAAAATTTCTTAGACTGCTATCTCTTAAATCTCTCTTCCATAGCCTACTATTATCAGGCTTTTGAGTGCGATGAAGATGTGGTTTAACTAAAATTGCATTATGGTCACTTGAACCAATTGGAGGGAGTTGAATAGAATCGCAGACTAGGGTTTTTACGTCAACTAATTAAACACCAGTACAAAATGGAGTTTTGTCTTGTTGGAACGGTAATTATTTGAATCAGTCCAGAAATTCTTTTTAGGTGCTTCTCCGCAAATCCAGTACTATAGAAGGGTTAAAATCGCCCATAACTATGACAACAGCATCAGGGTGGCGACAAAGGAAAGAATCAACGTTAGATTGAATAAGATTATAAAATTCGGAATTTTCTACAGCGCCGGAAAATTCCGAATTATATACTTTCAGGTTTCAGAATTACTTGTTGTGGCATAAATTCTGACGAATTGAGAGCACTTTACCGAAATGACCTGCCAACCTTAACTCTTTCCTGTCCGAATTGGTCTGTAGTATTTTATTCTGGCTAACGCCAGACGATTTTATTCACCTCTGGGGAAGCCCTTGGACAGGAATGAGTTATAAACTATCTCTCTAACGGAGACCGTTTTTCAGAAAATTTTGGATTGCTAGGGTCTGGGAAACACTATTTCCTGCATTTTGAAGTATTTAAGAGTAATCTAAAAGCCATAAGTTACATAATTTTGTTGAAATCAAACCAGAACATAGAATGATACACGTCAGAATATCATTAGATTTATTTATAAGCAAGTCGTAAATGTAAAAACAGGTTGGAGGCATTTTGAATAGTCACTTTGGTATTGTAATTTTTAGCCTATGCATGCCTGGAATATATATAACACATCACTATCTACTCACTTGGACTTAAAACAACTGCCCCCCCCCCCCCTACAAGTTTCTCCACGGATTTAAACTTTTCACGAGAACGGTCTTGGAGACCATGCCTCCCCTTCCCCCCCCCCCCCCGTTTGGCTACGCTACTGGTGTTTTTTTAAACATTTTTAAAAGGCGTGTTAGAAAGATTAATTTGCTGGAATATTTTCAGTTCAGGATATATTCTGATAAAGAATTTCCCTTTTGTTTTTATCGTGAATTATCCATTCCATTAAAGCAAATTTCTTCAAAACGATGTTGAAAAAATGGCCAACCATTATTCATTATCTATAGTTATTTCAATTTCTTCTTTTTTACTGTATATTTATTTGCGTTTCTTTATGTGTCTGTGCTTCACACGATCTTTCCAAACTGTTGTAAATAGGAGTGCTTGTCTCGTCCATAGCTTCTTCTCCACTTAATTTGCCTTCATCATTGTCAGTTTCCTGAACATTCTTCAGTTTGTTGTATGGCATAAATACACTTCTGACACGCTGCAAAACATCATACGCATGATGCCCAAACTCATCCACATTCCCCCATGCGTTTCTCAACCAACCAATCGATCGATCGCAATCCGAGGTAACAACTGAAGTTTGGTATACCAAGGTTTTATGGATTCACGAATGTTTACATAAGCACGTTGGTGTTTGACTATTCCTCGGCAGAGGTCTGGTGATGGCTTTCCATCGCTTGTAAAATTTTGATAATTGTGCGCGCCATGCGATGGGGATTCAATTACTGTCGAATTATCGCCTGGTCGAGCACTCCGCAATAGTTGTGAGTGAAAATTTAAAACTGCGTATAGAACATAATCTACAAAATGTAAGCACATTGGGATCAATCGACTTACTATATACTCGCAGTGTTCAGGTTATGAATGTTATTGGCCAAAATGATGCATGTTATTGTATGTAGTTCATTCACTGAAAATTAGTTCTTAATGTTAATTATAATTAAATTTATTTGTGAGACGTATGCAGATGGTTTAAATGTACAAGGTTGAGAACAACATATGACATTATATAATGCTACCTTTGTGCAGGTTACTAAGTATGATATTATGTTAACTGTCATAATGTGAATTCCTGTCTTCTTTTAACAACATGCGTGTTCGGTAACAAATGGCAACAAAAATCAGAATTTCCAATTTTTGACGTTTTGATTAATAAACATATAGTTAGTTACTAAGGTAATCCAAGTAACTAGGACAATTTTTTGTGACAAGATGACTAATTCCGGCAAAACACAATCGTATCATCCACTCGCTATCTCGTTTCAATACAGTGCCTAATTATCTTGGAAGTTACTGACATCACAAGGTAGATAAATATTAGACTGGGAACACACTTTGCCGATAGTGTTAGCCGAGTGCTTTCCATACTTTTGAAAGTGTTGTAGTGCTTTGATGTGAATACGTTAGTCATTAAAAACAAACTTCAGACATGCATACATATCGACATATACCTATTAAATAAGTAAAGATTTTGCTTTAACCAGCAAGTGACGTCATGATGAATATAAAAAAATTTCCAAGATGGCGGATGACAATATCGTTCCTTTTTGTCGAAATTAACGATGTTATTCTTGGCAAACATTGTTCATATTATTAGAATTCGATTAGTATGTTTATTAATCAGAATTACGTCATAAATTGAAAACTTTGATTTTTGTTGCCACTACCTTTAACATATATTATACTTGCACATAATTATCACAAAAATATCATCATGTACACCAAAGTGAACCTAAACGTTTCAGCCATCTTAGTCCCAGTAACTCAATGGTTATAGTGTCTCACCGGTGATCAAAATGTTGTGGCAACTCGGAAATTTTTCTGAATAAAGTAGCTCAAAAAACATTTACATTCAAGTAAATAATTGTACTGTAATTTTTATAAATTTTGCTAAAAATTAAAAAAAAATTAAAAACGAACAGACCTATTTGATAAAAGTTTTCAGACAAATTATATCTGCAACGTGACTTTGCATAATGATTTAATATTGTAAAATTTGAAATATCATTCTCAAATCATAAATAATTTTCTTCCAATATAGATATAGATTTGTTTGGGAAGTTAGTTAAAATTATTTTTTTCATTCAATTTCAATTTCTTCGAAGTTCATTTTGTATATTCCACTCCTCTCGATGTTTGGAAATCGGCGAAAGGACCTACATCACGTGTGTGAACTATTACAGTCATAAAACTAACCAAGAAAGCCAGTCACATAAAACTAAATTCACATGAAGAATGCAATCATATGACTGCATTTTCACTTTCAACTGGAGAGTGAAGAGCCTTCTCGTAATATTTTCGATTTGTACACTGATGTCTGATTATAACTTATTGTTTAATTAACGTTAAATTTAATAATAAAATTTTTATAAGTAATAGCATGGCATTGAGGTTGATTAGTGATTAAATAGTAAATATCCCGAGAGTATGGCGGAGTCAACAACTTCAAAGTGAATAAATTGAGTTGTGATTAATACTATTGGAAATTCGATAAATGTTCATTTCATGTATTTGTTAGTTATCATATGCATAAGCGTACTTTAATTTGGCGTAAAGATTAGGTATGATTAGTTACTAATCGTACCTAATGCATAAAGATTGAGGTATGATTAGTTACTAATCTTCCCTAATCTTTATGCATAAGGTTATTTAGAGATTAAATTGCCGTGTAACCGAGGTGACCGTGATATTAATATAATAAAGTAATAGTAATAAATTTATTTAAAATTTTAAACATCACTATTTTCTATTTTTAATTATAGATATCTATATATTAAGAGCTGTGTCTCTCCGTCCGTCCGTCCGTCCGTCCTTCCGCGGAAACGCTAGAAAACCACCGGGCCCATTGAAACTAAACCACTACCAAAACTAAGCCTAAAGTTCGGCAGTGTGCAATGGGTGTATGGCTTTTGAAAAGATTAGCGTTTTCAATTTCACAACCATCGCCTTTGCTTTTTCCAGAGCGGAAAAAATGTAATGTAACCATGGAACATGACAGAAGAAGTTGTAATAACGTCTCTTATGTCAATTTCGAAAGGAAGAAAATACAAAATAACCGAATCAAACTCGAAGCTGTGCTACACGGCCCACATGAGTGCATGGCTCTTGACTCTATATGGCCACATGGAGCCCGATCCAGTCACTTCAACAATCCTATGTTGATCTCATTCAAACTGACGGGCGAGGTTGAAGCCGAAGAGCAGAGGCGTGCTGAATCTATCAAGACCAGCACCGAAGTTGACAGGCGAAGATATAATGCTCCGACAGTACATGAGATTGCAGCTGTTTTTGTTGGAAACGATGGAGAACCACCAAACCCAAGAGAAAACGATAATTATACCAAGGGGTAATGCTCTCATAACTATCTCCACACTTGACCCTAATCGTGAACCAATGCTTTATCCCATACTTTTTCCTTTCAGTAGTCAATAATGGAACCAAAACCTGCGACATGTCCAAGATCGTCAAACACCAGAAAGGAACAAGGTAACAATGTTGCAATTTTAAAGTTATCGATTAGCCCTGAGAGAACACTTTTCCACCATTCAAAACGCAGGAAAGCTGTTTAAACAGTATGCTGTTGATCCCTACGTGAACTGTGAAGGCACGAGATTATCGTTCCTCCGAGTTAATCAGCAGCACCTTAGAGTGGATTTATATCAAGGTTTGATGGATCACGTCAACAACCGCGCAAAAGAACAAGGAGTTCGGCCTGGCCGTCTATGCATACTTCCATAAACCTTCCAGCCGTTCCAGGGAAGTCCACGTGCAATGCAGCAAAACTACCGGTAAACAGGATTAATTCGTTACCATTACCTGCAATCCTAAATGGAAGGAAATCGCGGAAAACTTACAGCCTCCACAAAAAGCAGAGCATTGTCCAGACTTGATTGCGAGAGTATTTCACCTGAAACTAAAGGAACTCTTATCTGACATTAATAACCGCCAAGTGTTTGGAATTGTGACAGCACACGTCCATGTCATAGAGTTCCAGAAGCGAGGGCTTCCACACGCCCATATTCTACTTTTCTTGCACAACAACGACAAGCTTCGTGATCGCGGTGATATCGACAAAGTACTATGTACAGAAATCCCTGAGCCGCATCTACAGCCCCGTCTGCACTACATCATAACCACATCTATGATGCACGGTCGATGTGGAACCTCGAACCCATCTTCCCCTTGCATGGTCGATGGGACTTGCCAGAAGGACTTCCCCAAAGAATTTCGCAGCGAAACAAATCCAAACGTGGACGGCTATCCAGCTAACAGAACGAGAAACAACGGCAGAGTCGTACGAATCAGAGACACATATCTCGATAACAGATGGGCAGTTCCATATAACCCTTGGCTTTCTCTCAAATACGAAGCTCACATCAATGTTGAAATATGCGAAGTATCGAGAGCATCAAGTACCTTTTCAAGTACGTCCACAAGGGCCATGACTGTGTCCAACTCAGTCTACACGAGGATGCCCATCAAACAGACCAGCTCAACTGGGTGAAATATCCACATTCCTCGATGCGAGGTATGTCAGCGCCCCTGAAGCAATGTGGAGACTCCTTGAGTACAGGATGCATGCTCATTCTCACACTATCGTAAGATTGGCTGTACACTTGCCCCAACAACAACCCGTATATGTCAGAGAGGGAGGAGAAGAAGAAGAAGCTCTAGTTCATGCGAAACATAGGAATATCACTTTAGTAGCTTGGTTCCTTCTCAATCAGAGTGAGCCAGAAGCAATAGACCACCTCTATTATAACATACTATCTCACTATGTCTTTCACGCCCACAACAAAAAGTGGAAAAGGCGACAAAGAAGAGCCACCTCTGTCATCGGAGGGATGAATTCTGTTAGCCCAACAGACATAGAGAAATTTCATTTACGCCTTCTACTACTTCATGTTACTGGTGCAATTCAATTTGAAGATACACGCACAGTAGATGGCATACTATTATATCCCACCTACAAAGATGCTGCACGCCAACGAAATCTTCTTGCTGATGATCGGGAGTGGGATCGCTGTTTAGAAGAAGGAGTTATCGCACACATGCCAGCCCAGTTAAGATTCCTCTTTGCCACGATGTGCGTATTCTGCCATCCAAACAATCCCCTACAACTCTGGAACACCTATATACAAAGGTAATCTATCTGAAGACTTTCTTCGGCTCAACAATCAACAAATCGCTGAGAACGTGGCTCTTCAGGACATTCAAGAAACCCTCCAACTTCATCGCCAAAGTTGCGATACCCTTGGCCTTCCAGTACCTCCAGCCATACAACAGCCTACAGAACGTGACCCACGTGCCTATGACCGACAACAGGAGCATCCCATCGGCGAAGAGATGTTAGCCATGTTAAACCCTGAACAGGCACGTGCATTTCATACAGTGTTAGATGGTGTTTAGAATCGAGACAATCAAACTCCGCATTGTTTCTTCCTACACGGCTCCGTTGGATGTGGCAAAACGTTCCTCTAAAATTACCAGAAATTTGGGACAAGATGGCGTCGCGCGGGCGCATATAGGCCATTAAACACGACGGCCAAATCGTATAAGGAATAATACAGTAAAATCGTAAATTTTAAAATTTATCCTACTGGGGACATAGACTTCTCGGTTGCGGAGCTCGATTCCTGTTAAGAGTTAAGTAAGGAAACGTTATAACAAAAAATGTTCGCTTGCCGAAATACACAGCCGGTTCCCAACATCGATTTATTTACGCTGCTTATTTGACTCATTCTGTTATGTAAGCCATAGTAATCCTGCTAAACATGCGATATAAATCTGCCAAATACACCACTTTCCTTGCGAACGATGCAAAGTGCGGAGCTTGCTATGTATTTAGCAATGTTCGAACTGCTAATATAACTCGTAAATATCTCCGTATCTAACAACATTGCGGTTCCCAAAGCCTTTAAATTTTCTTGGTTTTACAGTGTGTTTGAGCAATACACCAAATCGTAGTTTTATTTAAGCCCAAATGCAAATTAGTTTCCTTTTCAATTTGGGCCCCTATGCAAATTACATCGTGTCTATTAAAGCATAACGGGAAGATAACATAGGCTGGGACTATTTTTTCATGTTTTGAGTTCATTATATTTAGACACTACGTTTAGGATTATTGTCAAGGATAATAGAGAAGCAAATTTTATCCTTATAGAATACCTAAGCATTAAAAGTTTTCTGAAATCAGAAATGTTATGTTTACTGCGGCTGCTTCAGCCTCATGTTGTAAACGAACTACGTTTTATCCCGACTCAGATTGTATGCACAGTCGAAACTCCGATTTCGTCTATCAGCAGGAGGCCGGTTATGTCTAAACGTGGAGTTGAGCTGCGAGAAGGACAAACGACGACGCCACGGAGGTCTCTTCTCTTTCGAGCAGCCTGCAGCCATGTTTGTTTACTTTGAAAGCAGAGGCGATCTTTGTTCTTAGCAGCCGTTTGCATTTTCGCAAAATATTTACTGTATATTATTATCATGGGAGTAACCACTGGCTACGAACGTGGCCGCAAAATGTCCCAAATTTCTGGTAATGAACACCATAATTCACATATTACTAGGAAGACAGGATGTCGTTCTCCCCGTGGCATGGACAGGCATCGCTGCCACTCTTCTAGAAGGAGGACGCACTGTGCATTCAAGATTCAAACTGCCAGTTGCAGTTGTGGAAAATTCATATTGCCACCTCAACGGAGCCAGTCAAGAGGCGAAAGAGATCGCCAACAGCAAACTCATCATTTGGGATGAAGCAACCTTGGCGCCATCACATGCCCTTACAGCCATCGATAATTTACTCCGCGTGACCTCACACAGCTTGACATTCCTTTTGGAGGAAAGACTTTACTACTTGGATGGGATTTCAAACAAACGCTGCCAGTCGTGCCGCATGCACGCCAGACTGCAATTGTTGAAACGTGGATTAAAAATGCACAAATTTGGACATCTTTCCAGCACTTGCGTGTCACTCAAAACATGAGAAGTGCACCTGAACAACTTTCTTTTGCACAATGGCTCCAGCAACTGGGTACCGGTCAATTACCAGTGCACAGCGATGTTGGTGAAGATGTCATCAAGCTCCCAGCAGAGTGTATCGTTGAAGGCTACATCTTTCCAGAAAATGTGCAACAGCTAAGTTCTAAGGCTATTTTGTGTCCCAAGAACGACGATTCTCTCGAACTCAATAAAGATGTACTGAAACGCCTGCCACAACAAACCAAGACATATGCAAGTATCGATCAAGTTCAATGGACGATGAAGAAGAGCAGGAAACCTACCCAATTGAGTTTCTGCACAGCCTCACTCCATCAGGCATGCCTCCACATATTCTTCACTTAAAAGTTGCCGCTATCGTCATGCTTTTGCGAACCTAAATACACGAAAGGGATTGTGTAATGGGACACGTCTTACCATTAAGGGACTATTCAACAACGTCGTAGAAGGAGAATATAAACAAAGACCACTTGTCTTAATACCAAGGATAAACCTAGCACCGTCTGACACTAACCTGCCTTTTACTCTCTCGCGAAGGCAAATTCCCGTTCGACTTGCGTTTGCTATGAAAATAAACAAGTCCCAGGTATATAGTGCCAGAACCTGTTTTTACACACGGTCAACTGTATTTTGCCTTTTCCAAAGCTCGATCTCTTACCAATGTCAACGTTAAAGTGCTAAATGGGACACAGCAAGGCACCTTCGATGGCTCCAGGACGGCGTCTTCACCAAAAACGTTGTGTTCAGAGATTTCGTGTGATAACCTTTGCAGCAAGCAAGAATTCTGTGGCACTAACAGAATATGTAATAAATATGTATATGGGCTACCTGTGTCTCTAAACAAATACACCTTCCTAAAAACATGTTCTTTTTAAGACCGTGAACTTTTCACGGGTAACCATATAGCTTCCAAAATTAAGAAAGTTTTTTAAGTGGTCTACGACGCGACCTGCGCCGTCGCTGAAAGTGGGTTCATGACAATATCATCATTCCACGACCTGTTCCCAACTTGACCATGTAGTTCAGTCGATAGAGCATCAAACTAGTAAACCGAAGGTCGCGGGAACACAACCTAACCGCGGTCGAGTTTTTCTCTACTCGCCCGATATGGTTTGTCACTTGGAGTACCACATACATATTATATCATTGTGTTTGTTAATTTTCTGAAAGTTTTGAAGCTAATTTACTGAATTGTTAACGGAAAATGTGTGGTGGTATAAAAATAGGAGAACAAAGAAGTCAATCACGGTACATCGTATTAAGTTTTGTGAAATCGTAAACAAACCAATATTATGCAAAGAAAGAGGTAACCATGTGCAGTTCGAACTGTAGATCACCTTTAATTTAAAATTTAAAAAAACTCACCGTCCTTTCTTTTACGACGTCTTCGTCGACGAACAAACAGAAAAGTCGAAATAACCAAGACAATCAAACCGATACCAGCTCCAGTGATGATACCAATCATCTTAACGTTCCATTTAGCTCAATATTAAAAAAATATATAACATTTTTTAGATAGACATAAATAAATAGAAAGACACCCACACAAACAGACATACAGACTTGTCGACGGACCGAACAACTCACTGACTGATAGACAGACTGCAGACAGACAAATTTATTTAAGTTTGGAGTGACATCAATTTACAGAAATTGTTTTTCATGCGAGCCGAAACTAAGTAATAAATTATATACAGTTCTAGAAATACATTGAACGCAAGATATGATTGAAAACAGTTTACAACAGCGTTCTTTGTAATCTCAAGTGCCAATTACGAAATCAATGTTTACATGCAGTGCACGACTAAAACTCTCACAGCTTGTTAACAAAATATGTTTGCAACAAGCTTGCAATAAACTTATTAACAAGTTGCGATTTTACCAAGCCGATACAAACTTGTTGTTGCCAACTTTGTGACGACTTGTTACTGGATACAGAACGGTATAAAAAGTTGTTGGAAGTGACAGGTCCGTTGAAATTATTAGTATAGGTAATAGCATGGCTTCGAGTGCAATTTGGAAAAAAAAACATGCACGAGTGAGTTTTTCAAGGACTATCAAACTCACGAGTGCGTGTTTTTCCAAAATTGCACACGAAACCATGCTATTACTTATTAATAATATACATGAAATGTTAGACAAATGTTCTTCCGGCTACACAGTTTACATACCACTCATTGCTCCACTTCTCGAAGCATAAATGGTTTTTATGCTTCGCTTTGTTCACTAAATACGTAAAACGTATTTCTCATAGAATCTAACCTCTTCTAGTCTTCTTGCAGGAACTTTAATGACAATATTAAAACAAAATTCACTCTGTATTTCATCGAAATGTTCTTCGACAACTCTATGTTTTGGGCGCCATATTGGATTTTCTCGTGACTGTCGTGAGGAAAAACCATCCTTCAAAATCCGCATAAGCATTTCATTGTCTTTCCGGTAGTTTCCGGTAGTTTATTAGCCAATCAGAATGGTAAATACTCATTGAAATTTGTACTGTATTACACCTTTTCTGCACTGTATTACATTGAAATTGCACTCATCTCGACCAATCAGGATGCAGTAATTTGTCATGTATATCATTAACATTGTTACAAGTTGTCAGCAATAATCTGCATGTTACAGTTTTGTTAACAAACTAGGAACAACAAGTACACTTGCGTCCCATAGACGGTTTGTTGAAACAATTGCAACAACTTGCTTGCATGTATTGAACAACATTTGCATTTTTACGAGTGTAGTAGTCTATCAAGCGAAAAGTAATCCATGTATAAAAACAGATGGTACTTACTCGGACAAGGTTTTCTTGTGCATTGTCTTATACTAGTTGAGTTTCCCAAAACACTACAGTTGCTTCCACCATTTCTTGGTGGAGGATTATCACAAAAGCGTTTCAAAATTTCAAATCCTTGACCACAAGAAACACTGCATGGACTGCTCAACGTCCAGTTACCATAACCACCGTTAACTATGGAAAATAGAAAACAAAATATTTTTTTATAAAGATATCAAAGTAATCAGGGATATTACGAGTTTACGTCATTATTTTGTTTAGCACCATCAAGCCGCGCTTTGGTAGTGATGTTCGGTTAAAGTGTTCATAAAACAAAACTTAAGTTTGTCTTATTTGAAAGAACACTTAAAATGAAAAAAATAACATTACTTTTAGTTTGTCGTCTGCTTTGTTTGAAATTGTGGTTTTTAGATTGTTTGATATGCAAATTAAACATTTTGACGTCACACATCCACAATGACTTATCAAGAAGGTTATATAGCTATATAGGCTATATCGTTGCTATATTATCAAACCAAAGTATTGGAAGGAAGCATGTCGGTGCGTTTCTCTCACAACACCAAACATGTAGTATTTTCAGGTGATTAATGATCGATTAATGATTCTACTATATTTGATAATAAATAAGCTTCTCTGATAACTTATTATGCACGTGTGACGTTAAAATGCTTAATTTGCATATCAAACAACTTGACATTTCTTAACAACAAATCAAGGAAACAAAAGAACAGCAAAAGATGTTACTCTGACATTTTAAGTGTTCTCTTAAACAAGGCAGATCTAGACCTAATTTACGTTGCATAAACATTTAACGCCAAAGTGACGTAAACGCGCGAATGCCCCATTATCTTTACTTGGACAAAATTAATTCAGCAGTAATAAGTATTGCGTGCACCACAGATATCACACCTCTGAGGTAAACCAATAAGGCGTGAGGCATCATTGGCACATAAACTCTGCTAAACAATTTTTACAATAAAGGAAGAAATAAAAGTAGATCACACAATAAACGCTTAGAGAAATTAGTTTATTCAGAAGCCTCGACTGTGTTATCTATGCTAGTGCGTGCGCATACAAGAGCCAACATGTGCATGCATCACGTTGTTTCTATGAATCGCATTCAAACTATCGCATTCAAACTATCTTGAGTAAGGTACACTGGTACACAACATTTTACTTTGTTGAATAACAAATGATGATCAGAACGGCTATTTATGGCACGTCACTTAGAATATATAATGTGGGACTAATACTAAATCAACGCGCATGCTCACATCACTAATTTAATAAGCGTAGCCTAGCCTATTAAACCTTATGTCGAAGGTTAATCAGCTCGTAACATGATGTATTTTTCGCTTACTTAATAGATCGTTTTAGAAGTCATTTACAGAATTCGTGTCCGTTCTGTAAATAGTTCTGTAAATAAATTTCATTTGTTGTTTTACTGGGCGATTTCACTCGTCAGGGAGAACCCTCAGACATCCCAGCAAGCAATGGGTTAACTAGTGATCAACCTAATCCTACCCGAGTTGGCTAAAATCTGTCCTTTGTTGTTTTACTCTGTCTAACGCTAGACGATTTTACACGTCAAAGGGAAAATTCCCAGACATCCTAGGCAGTTATTGATCAAGATTCTCAATTTGAAAAAAATAATTGGAAGATAAACGAGTACTTAGAAGAAACATTTATATATATATATATATATTTATTATATAGCATGCTATCGGATATGAGCTTTTGCGTAATCTGATTGGTTCCCTACTACTAGGCTATCAGCTCATATCCTACTAGTAGAGGAAAAACAAGATGGCGGCATGTTTTTTTAAACTGTTGAAAAGAGTTGAAATTGACGGATTTTTATACAGAAAAACATCAACACCCTCAAACCAATGTATAAAAAAACAACATTGTGTAAAAATACATTAACAAATACACAATTTAGCATGTCAAATGGTAAAATTCACCTAAAAATAACGTCTTTTTACTTCAGAAACACGACTAAATTAGCGGGTTGATATTAAATTGTTGCCAAACAAAGAAACTCACGGTTAAAATCAAGCTTACAACACACATTTCGTAGGAGATCACCAGTAAAGAGACTTTTTTATTTAGATAAGCATTTGGAGTAGTAAAAAGCATGTTCTTTTTCAAAAACAACCAACTAAGTAATTTAGTTTCACTGCCGAAGGTGTTTCAGTTTCATTTTTGCATGAAATCAAAACCTTTTTCACGACAGCAACGCTAATATAAACAACTGACCCACCTTTTGACTTCATAAAGGTACCTTTTAATCTTTTTTGTTGATCTGCTTAACACATTTTTTGCCTCTCGAGCAACATTTATGCAACATTTCACTGAAGCTGTTTGCCGAACAGCTCAGCGAGAAACTCTATGTGAATGCATCATTACGCATGGCGGAAGTATTAGTTGCCTATGCCGGAAGTTTGTCGTTTCAAACATTTTGCTGTTTTCAAACATTTTGTTTCTTGTACAGTGCTTGGCTATATAATAAAACAGTTATACCATTCGCTCTCGTCGTATACGAACTAATAGCCAACTCGGCGAAGCGCCTCGTTGGCTATGAGCTCATATACGACTCGAGCTCATGGTATAACTGTTAAATATATATACTATTTACAGAACGGACACGAATTCTGTAAATGACTTCTAAAACGAGCTATTAAGTTAGCGAAAAATACATCATGTTACGAGCTGATAAACCTTCGACATAAGGTTTAATAGGCTACGATTATTAAATTAGTGATGTGAGCATGCGCGTTGATTTAGTATTAGTCCCACATCATATATTCTAAGTGACGTGCCATAAATAGCCGTTCTGATCATCATTTGTTATTCAACAAAATAAAATGTTTTTGTTGAACAAATGTTTGCATCTTGTACGAGGATGCTACCAGTGTACCTTACTCAAGATAGTTTGAATGCGAATCAAGTTAGTCTGTCTGTACACTTGCTACATAACTGATATTAGTGTCTGTAAATGTGATAGAGAACTGATGTTTTATTAAACAGTTATGTATCACATTTACAGACACTGATATCAGTTCTGTACCGGGTAAAGCAGACATTGAATAAACCTTAATTTCTTTTTAATTTTCCTCATGAATTATTAATGAGTTTTAGAAATATATGTATATATTTCTATAGCGCTATATTACCTATATATATATATAGGTAATATAGCGCTATAGCAAAAAGTATTAACCAAATTAATTACCCAGGTAATATAGCGCTAGCAAAAAGCATTGTTCAAATTAATTACCCGGGCAAGGTTTTCCTGTACATTGTTTATACTCTGTTGAACTTCCCAAATGAGAGCAATTCTTGCCACCATATCTTGATATAGGATTGCTACAAATACGTCGCCATATTTCAACGCCTTGGCCACATGTGACATTACATTGACTGTCTAAAAACCAGTTTCCATAGTTACCATCAACTACAGGAGACCCGTAAAAGATATAAAAGATACAATACAACGTAAAGGGAATATTTGGGCACCAATAGAATTTTTATGTTTACCTCGAACAAAAACTATTATATACTGTAAAATAAAATTGACCATGTAAAATAGAACGCGGTCATGCGCGTAGCCTGCAGTGCAGGCGTTTCGGTAGTGGGAGGGGCGAGGCGAGCTGAGGAAACGCCTGCCGCCATGTCATTCAGAAAAAAATTCCACCCCCTTTTCTCAATTATGACATGAGCCAATCACGTACGTGAAATATATGAAAATTGTTTACTTCCTGTCAACTCATTTATGCATGGTTTTCAGTCTGACTAAAGAATCATGAAAACTACAAGCACATGTTTGTAGTCCCAGGTACCAGACGTTCTACGGGGGGGGGGGGGGGGGGTTAGATTACTACAACATGAAAGTGAGATTGGTGGCGTCTTCGATCAGAGGTTCTCTTATCTCGCCGCTTTCAGCATTCAGGAGGGGGGGAGGAGCGGGCGGTAGAATCTCTGGGACCAGGGTATAAATCCCGCAGTGATCTGTTATAAATTTTACAGGGAAGTACTTGCGAAGACGTTTCGTAAATGAATGACACAATTCATAAAAAATATTCTGATTTCCATATTTTCCTATTTATTATATGTTAAACTAAAATGCTGGCTATGCACATTTTTACATTGCTAATTTTTTCAAGAGATATTTCTCATAATAGGACAATGTCCATATGATTCTCTGTTTTATTTTATTGGTGCCGAGCGGCCAGGGGCCTGGGCCTAATTAGGGTGTTTGATAGCCCCTGTCTTCGATTTCTAGCGATGGGTTTTCCGTTGCATTTCGACGGTCATCATCAATCTTTCGAAGCAAGTAATTTGTGTTCTGCAATCCAACAACCCGAGGTTGTCGACATGAAGATAATTAAATAATTAGCTGTTAATTCGAGTGTCTCGTTTTGGGGTTGTTCCAAAGAAAGTACAAGGGGAGTTTCGCTTGATACATCACTTATCGTTTCCCAAGGGAACTTCCGTTAACGACGGTATAGCCGCATGCGCAGACAACACCACTGTCCATTATGCAACTACTGCTGGTGCTATACGTTGTATAAAGGCGGCAGGTCGAGGCTGTCATCTGGCAAAAACCGATATTCGTAACGCATTTCATTTGATTCCTATTCAACCGCAAGACTATCCGTCACTGGGTATGAAATGGCGAGAACTATATTATTTTGATCGGTGTATGCCTATGGGTTGTGCTAGTTCATGCAACACCTTTGAGGCGTCTAGCGCTAGCACTGCAATTGAATGGGTTGCAAAACACAAATTGCTGTCGACTATATTATTCATTTACTTGACGATTTTCTCCTCGTCGCTAAGAGTCGATTCATGTGTCAGCGACAACTGGGCATGTTTCTCTCTTTATGCGACTATTTAGGCATTCCCATGGCACCAGATAAAACATTTGGGCCTGCTACGACCTTGTCGTTCGCCGGTATTGAACTCGATACTATATAGCGATGGAGGCTCGCCTACCCCAGGAAAAACTATCAAAATGCATTGATGCCATAACCTCTTTTTTAACTCATAAGAAGGTCATATTGACCGAAATCCAATCACTTTGTGGGCTGCTAAGTTTTGGATGTTCTGTGGTGGTACCAGGCCGTGCCTTTTTTCGCAGGTTGATCGATCTTACTGCCGGCGTACGTTCTCAGCGCCATTTTATACGATTAACAAAGGAATTAAAAGCTGCCCTGAATGTGTGGTTATCCTTTTTATGTACATTTAATGGGCGGAATTTTTTCTTAGATGAACGGTGGCAAACATCAAAAACCTTAATCTTGCACACAGATGCAGCAGGTAGTCTGGGTTACGGGACCGTAGTTGGTTCTTACTGGTGTTGTGGGAAATGGCCGAAAGAATGTTGATATACCAATATAGCGGTACTTGAATTCTATCCTATCGTCTTGAGCCTCTATCTATGGGGTGATTATATGCGAAACCAGTCTATCCTTTTCTGTACTGACAACGAAGCTCTGGTTTATAGAATTAACAAGCAATCTTGCCGGGACAAGTCCCTATAATGTGTTTTGTTCGGAAATTAGTTCTTTTTTGCTTAAACAAGAATATCATATATTCCCGATGTCGAGAATACCTTGGCCGATTCACTATCTTGCTTGCAGGTCGGAACTTTCAAGCACTTGGCACCAAAGCACATGGATCCTGAACCGACGGACATTTCATCTCACCTGTTACCATGCAACTGGCAGATGTCGTAACCAAGTTGATGACGTCTAGCCTACAACCGACGTCGAGGCCGACTTATCAGCGAGCATGGAAGCTTTTTCATTTATTTCATCACGCTATGTTCCATACTGCCATGACGAGCAGACGGCGATTTTGGGGCACCGTATTATCGGCCCTTACTGCCTTTACTTTGTGTGGTTTGGACCTGAGACCTCATCGCGTCGGTACAAGAACGTCTACTGAACAACTATTTGGCAATTTTTCTACTCCTAGTCTTCTTCAGCGACCAAAACCCGACCAATTTCTTCCGAGGCCTAGCACAAAATCAACTTTGCTTTTAAGGCGAATTTGCATAAGAACGCCTGTGAAGCCTAATGAGCGTGACTTCACACAATGGACCTTTGCAGCATACAATGGACCATGGAGTACCCGGAACAATGAGTACTCTGGTTTACCATCACATCCTTCGCTTCGCCGAATACGATGTAAATATTCTACAAGATCCGTCACATATTACGCCAACTCGATCGCAGCGCGGAGAATCTTACTCTGTGGAGATCAGGGCGCTTATATATAGGGCGGTGAAACGGCAATGGGAAAGCTGATCGATGTGTGATGCGGGGGCCTGGTAACGAATACTTGATATCCACCGGTCAGCGGCTGCTACAATGGTTGATAACATGAACCTTTTCCTTAGCAACAATTTTGTGCTTGGGTAACTAGGTATAAATCGATAAATTCGATATACGTACTATAAAACAAAGCAGTGTAAAACTGAAATTAAATTAAAACGAAAACATAAATATGGCTAGCAAAGTGGATTTAACAAATATTTCAGGTTTGTTTGAGATGGAGGACACTAATAGTGCAGATAAAGTACCAGAGCCTACAACATTAAAGAGTACAACTAGTTCTTCAAGTATTTCCATTAAAAATTTAATAACATTTTTACAAACTTTTTTTACACAAAGCAGACAAATCAAGAAAAAATTATTACATTGGCACTAGCAGCAGTATTGGATTCCACTAAATTTAGTCTAATACAAGAATTTGTGAATTATTTCAAGAGTTATTTCAAGACTTTCAAGCTTGTTTTCATGAAGGTGAAAAAAAATGCAGTTGACTTGGAGAAAGCTTTTGCAAAAAAAAACGAACCACCAGGAACCATTATGTAGCCTTGCAAATTTCATGGGAACAATAAATTTCCTCCAATACCAGCAATACTTCAGAAATGCCTGTTTTTCAATAAAACTATCCTCCAGCAAATTCTGCAGCATTTGTGGTCAACTGGGAGTAACATTCCTAAAGACAATAAAAATGAAAAAAATATATATGCTTGTCAGAGAGTAATTACTCAACCACTTACCAAGATGAGAGTGATAAAGAGACAATAAGGCATATAATCATATCGAGTATGCTTAGAAGTGGTACTCATTTCTGGGCTTTACGATTTGATCAATTGTCATACATGTGATGATTTGTCTGCAGACACAGTTTGCAACATACAGCACCTTGAATTAACATGTTATACAGTTTGTAGATGTAATCATTTTCTGTTGAAGATTGGTTGGTATAGATTCAACAAATGCCACAGGTTCTCCATCAATGCATATCATTACTTTCAGATTACAGACCAGCTGTAGCTGTAGGTAGCAGGCCTGACGAGAAGGGAGGTCAGCCTGGTTGTTAACCAGGGGCCCATGGTCAAAAGGGGCCCATGTTTAATGAAATGAAGCAAAAGAATACATTATCTGAACTGTTGAACGATAAATTCAGTTCTATAATAATCAACAAGTGAAGTTAAAGAATTGATCATTACATTGCATTGGGTTACTAATGGTTTGTCACTGTCATGGTGGCTCTGGTGTGGCTTCATTGGTGCCATTGGGCCTTTTACAACTGTTATTTTTTGTTAAATTTCAAAACTTTGTTAAATTTCATGGGCAAGTACAATTGATTCTTATGAATTGCTGGTAGTATAAGATTGCAATCTAAATTGAAAGTTCTGAGCTACCGCCTCTGAAAACATGCCATCTGGTATTAAATACAATTATGAATTGATAGTGTGTCCTTTAAAGAATTATTAATCCTGCTAGTTGAGGAGTAGAAAACAATTTCTTCAGGAGTTTTTAATACCGGCTGAAAAACTGTATTAACTTTAATAAGCTTAAAAAGAGACTTGTCTCTTACCAAACGTTATCACATATTTTTCTTTTAAAAAGTATTGTTTACTCACTCTCAAATATAAAAAGTGAAAAAATATATGACCTTACTTTAATACGCCATATAAAATCTGAGGGATCTTTGTATGCTCACGTTTATATCAGTCTTCCGGCAATGTTCGATAGAACACAAACCTATCGAATTTTAGGTAGGGTATCTTGTCAAAGGAATATAATGAAACCATCAACTCAAATTTGAAGTTTTTAAGTGAAAGTTTACAGGGAATCATCCCAGCTATCTGATAACAAATTCGCAAGCTGCGGACAGCTTTTTAACACAGGAAGCGCCGGCTATACCCTTCATGAAGTCGTATTTTCATAAATCGGTCTGAGAGTAAAAATAGTTTGCAGTTTGCAGTTATTCCTATCTAGTGCTTAGGAAACGTCATAAAGTCATTCATATACCTATCAAGAATCGAAACAGACTGAAATCATAAGTTGTATTTGCTTTTCTTCCTACTACTTAGCGATTAAATAGGCAAGAGTTAAGCTAAATATATGCATACATTTTTATCACTCCATCTAAAATCCATCAACTCCGATTCTTATGTAAATTTTAAGAGTTAATCATACTATTATTCTCTTTAACATACCTGAAAATCTTACCGCGGACAAGCAGTTAACATGCTATGATCTGGTGGTGAAATTGTCCCTCCATGGAAGTCATCAAATGATCTGGTCGTTATCCATAATCACATATTTATAAAGGAACTTTTTAAGCAAAAAAAGCCTTCATACGTTAAACGAAATAGCACTTCATATGTACCTGTTAAAAAGTTCTTCTAAAATTACATAGTTTAAAGATTAAACAGCAATAACAAACGGTACACAAAACCACGCTTCGACTCGAATTTTCATCAAAAGCACGCTCGTGCCAGTCTTCTTACGCATCACACATCGATCAGCGCGCGCGCTCTCGTTTCACCGCCCTATAGCGCCCTGGTGGAGATGTACAAATTAACCCGGGACCTGAGGGAAGTAACCAGCCGTCAATAAGTCCTGACAATCAGCAGAATGAGTGCCATGTCACAAGGTCAAGACCGAATTGGTTGACTAGCTTAAACTGTCGGAGTTTACTACCAAACATCGACGAACTGAGACTAATATTTAATCATAATCGTCCTACTATCATTGCTATTACCGAGACATGGTTAAATAGCACCATAACCGACGATGAAATCAGTATCTCAGGCTACACAGTTCTTCGTAAAGACCGCCAGGAGCGTAGAGGTGGCGGCTGTGCACTCTACATCGCCGATGGTTTCAGAATCAAGAGTCGAAGAGACCTTGAGGAGCAAAATTTCGAGGCAGTGTGGATAGAGGCAAAAATACGCAACATCAATTATATAATCGGTTGTGTTTACAGGGCCCCGGACTCTTCGCCCGCCGAGTTCTTTGATTATCTTGATGATATTCTGAGATCTGAAACTCGGTCCGGTAAAGAGACGATAATAATAGGTGATCTAAACTGCAATATGCATGACGATTCACTAGCGCAAACTCAAAGAGCTATCGAGTTTATAGAAGCGAATGGACTGAGTCAGCTTATTTCTGACAGTACCAGACACTCCCAGACATCTTCTACATTGATTGATCTTCTTATAACATCTACACCGGGAATATTCTCACGTGTCGGAGTATTGGAAAATGCTCTCAGTGACCACCAGCCCATCTATGGTGTGATTCCAAATTTACCATGTCGCCCAGAACACAAAGTAATATCGACACGCAGATGGCGTGAGGACTGTGTCGAGGCTTTTCAGGCAGACTTGGTAAACATCCCATGGGATGAGCTGAGAGCCCCTACTGATATCGACGGGAAGGTTAAAAATTGGACGAACTTCTTCAGGGGATGTATGGACAAGCATTTCCCACTCCGTAAGAAGAGGATACGGGAGAACGTTCACCCCTGGCTGGATAGCACGATCCTAAGGATGATGAGGAGGCGCGACCATGTTCATAAGCGAGCACGTCGATCTGGTGACGGCGACCTTTGGACTCTATATCGTCAACTAAGGAACCAGGTGACTATTAAACTACGCAAACAGAGGCGCGACTATTTTAAACAACACCTTGAGGAGAATAAGGGGAACCCAAAACGCTTCTGGAAAACCTTGAAGCTTGCTCTCCCAGGGAAAAAGAAGGTCAATAGCGTTACCAAGCTTATGATTGACAACAAGGAAATTACCGAACCGAAGATGATAGCAAACGAGCTTAACTCATTCTTCACGGGTATTGCTGACTCTGTACTGAAAGATGCTTATCCAAACAGAGATCCAAACACGATGTTCGTAGTAGCACCAAATGAGCCGCCAGCTGAGTCTTCCTTTGCGTTTAAGAACGTAACGAATGAAGAAGTTTACAAAGCCCTGAATACTCTAAAGACTGCAAAGGCGACTGGAGTTGACGACATTCCAGCTAAAGCCATCAAGCTTGCAGCGGGCCGTATAGCCCCCAGCGTCGCATACCTGTTCAACGAATCTTGGAAGCTTGGTACATTCCCTTCCGATTGGAAAATTGCTCGCGTATCGTCGCATCACAAAGGAGGGGATATGACCATTACCAGAAATTTGGGACAAGATGGCGTCGCGCGGGCGCATATAGGCCATTAAACATGACGGCCAAATCGTATAAGGAATTATACAGTAAAATCGCAAATTTTAAAATTTATCCTACTAGGGACGTAGACTTCTCGGTTGCGGAGCTCGATTCCTGTTAAGAGTTAAGTAAGGAAACGTTAAAACAAAAAATGTTCGCTTACCGAAATACACAGCCGGTTCCAAACATCGATTTATTTACGCTGCTTATTTGACTCATTCTGTTATGTAAGCCATAGTAATCCTGCTAAACATGCGATACAAATCTGCCAAATAAACCACTTTCCTTGCGAACGATGCAAAGTGCGGAGCTTGCTATGTATTTAGCAATGTTCGAACTGCTAATATAACTCGTAAATATCTCCGTATCTAACAACATTGCGGTTCCCAAAGCCTTTAAACTTTCTTGGTTTTACAGTGAGTTTGAGCAATACACCAAATCGTAGTTTTATTTAGGCCCACATGCAAATTAGTTTCCTTTTCAATTTGGGCCCCTATGCAAATTACATCGTGTCTATTAAAGCATAACGGGAAGATAACATAGGCTGGGACTATTTTTTCATGTTTTGAGTTCATTATTTTTAGACACTACGTTTAGGATTATTGTCAAGGATAATTGAGAAGCAAATTTTATCCTTATAGAATACCTAAACATTAAAAGGTTTCTGAAATCAGAAATGTTATGTTTACTGCGGTTGCTTCAGCCTCATGTTATAAACGAACTACGTTTTATCCCGACTCATGCAGATTGTATGCACAGTCGAAACTCCGATTTCGTCTATCAGCAGGAGGCCGTTATGTCTAAACGTGGAGTTGAGCTGCGAGAAGGACAAACGACGAAGCCACGGAGGTCTCTTCTCTTTCGAGCAGCCTGCAACCATGTTTGTTTACTTTGAAAGCAGAGGCGATCTTTGTTCTTAGCAGCCGTTTGCATTTTCGCAAAATATTTACTGTATATTATTATCATGGGAGTAACCACTGGCTACGAACGTGGCCGCAAAATGTCCCAAATTTCTGGTAATGACAAATCGTGACAACCAACGACCGATCTCCATCTTACCATGCTTGTCCAAGGTTCACGAACGCTTCGCCAATGCACAGTTACAGGAGTTTGCTATCCAAAATAAACTGATAGGGAATAAGCAATTTGCTTTCAAGAGATTCTCCTCCTGTAACGTGGCCTTAATATTGCTTGTTGACGAATGGAAACGGGCAATAGACGAGAAAAGGATAACCGTCGCTGCCTTTCTAGACCTACGGAAAGCTTTTGATGTAATAAACCACAACCTCCTACTCAATAAGCTTAACAATGCTGGTATATATGGTACCCCTCTTCATTGGCTAGAAAGTTACCTAAAAAATCGGGAACAATTTGTCAGTTGCAATGGTGCTACATCGGATTTAATGACAATAAAAGAGGTACTGAAAATCGCCTCACGCCCTGCCCTCAAAATAGCCGACGACATCGACATCCACCTAAATAATAGGAAGCTAAAGGAAGTGGACTCGTACAAGTATTTGGGAGTGTATGTAGACAATGTTTTGTCATGGAGTAATCACTTAAAACACGTGTGCAAAAAGGTCTATCCTAAACTGAAGCTCTTGAATAGGACTTCTGCTTTTTTAACAGAGGACATTTTATTGGTAATCTATAAGCAGACTATCTTACCTATAATGGACTATGGTTGCATGGTATGGCTAGACTGCTCAAAGAAAATGTCAACCAAACTTGAGCGCCTTCAGAATCAGGCCATGCGCTCGATACTTTAAGGCTAAGAGACAAACCTGCACCCAGACCATGCGTAATAAATTAGGATTGCTCTCTTTGTCCAATCGCAGGCGGTTCCTTCGCTTTTTACTAGTATTTAAAATTGTAAATAGGTTACAATGTCCGGAACAATTAATAGACTACTTGCAACTTCGTTCAAATATGCATAGCAGGAATCTCCGTGACAATACTCTGTTACACCTCCCTAAAGTTAAGTCATCTATGGGCCAGTCCACTTTCCAGTACTCAGCAGCTGCAGACTGGAACAGTTTGTCTAGGAGTCTTAGGGAATTTAAGTCATTAGCTGCGTTTAAGTATGAGATATACAGCTATTTGAGCGACCTTGATCGCACTACGCATCAATGTTCATGTAATTAGATTGCTTATATCATTGTTTTGAATTTTATAGTTATTTAATATTTTACCATGTAATGTAACCGATGATGATTTTTTTAAGGGTTTTTCTATAGATGATGTATTCAGTTTATAGCTGCACATGGGTTGATACCAGTCGGTACTTTTGTACCAGCTGATCCATTTCTTGCAGGGTAAATAAAGATTTTATTATTATTATTATTATTATACTGCTAAATTTGCTTTACCGATAGCACGAACAACTCTCGCTATTTTCATAGCCTACATGTTCAATCAAAATTATGCGCCTTCGACGGTTAACACGTATATCACGGCCATTGGATACTCCCACAGGTTGTTAGATCTGCCGGATCCTACTAAAGTTTTCTTAGAGCTGCGCCCGATTAATTGATTAATCGATTAATCGATTATTTTCCCGTTTTTTTCAACAATCGATTATTTTTAACAATAATCAGATCATCGAAAACAACAGCACACAGGATGATACCGGAATGAGTTTCTTTCCGGAATAAAAAAGTTGTGGAGCGATGGCTTTGTCGTTGTGGCATTCGCGGCGTTAAAAAGTATTTAAAGCGTATCAAATGTCAAACGCGACTTGTTTTGATCCTTTGTCTCTAAGGAAGTTGTCCTCTCTGTTAGTACTCGCGCTCTCATTGGCTGTCAATTCAAGACGGACCAATCAGGATGAATTATTACTTGCATAGCAATAGGCAATAGTGCGTCAAGTTCACGGGTCAAGTCTCAGTCAAACTCGTGCAAACACCGCCGAAGAAAAAATCCAGGTCAGAAATAGCCATGGAAGAGTTGCTTGGTAAAGGAACCTCTCAGTCTCAGGAAGCCACCGGTGAAGAAGTGGAATCTCGAGAGGAAAAGATAGAGAAGGAGATCAAGCAACTGCGCGATGAGGCACCGATACCATTGACGAAAGATCCGTTAGAGTGGTGGATGGAAAACGAGAAACGTTACACTCTGGTCCGAAACCTTGCCGCCAGAGTATTGGCTGCTCCGCCGACGTCTGTGCCAAGCGAAAAGTTTTTTTTAAAAAACATCCCTTTCCTGCGAAGGGACAACCCACTGTATACGCGTCGTGATTTATTCAATACGATTAATCGATTATTAATCGATTGTTGGCAACGATTAATCGATTACGCGTATTAACCGATGGGCGCAGCTCTAAGTTTTCTACATCCTCCAAATACTTAAAGGGTACAATAAGGTAGGCCATCGTCTCGATACTCGGCTACCCATTACCCTTCCTATTCTGCACAGTCTTCTCGATGCGGCCGTTATCCTGGGATCCAAGTACGAGATACGATTGTTTCGCGCCATGTGTTCCCTAGCTAATTTCGCAGCTTATTTGCGCATTGGCGAAATGACATTGTCTGGCAAGTCTGATGTATGTCTACCTCTGCAATTTAATCAGCTGGCGATTACACCTATCAAAGCAACTGTTACAACCAGAGACCGTTTTCCTTTGACATTACCCAAACTCGAGAGTCTAAACTTTGCCCAGTACAGTTCCTCAACGATTACCTACAATATCTGATACGATATCTGAGCAATCCTTGCAGTAAATTACTCAATTTATGTTTTTCGTGAGAGCAAAGATGATTTAGTAAGTAGTTATTGTCATATTTTTGATAATATTTGATTACACTCAGAGGGCCGTAGAGTTGTATTTCGAGACAAGTATTCGTCGATCGTCGTTTCTTACAAAACCAAACGAAGGCCAGACAAGAGATCGTAACTAAACGTAGACACTAAATTAGATGCCATTAATAAGAGCTAGCTAGACTCAAAGTTTTGTCATTTCAATAAGATGCATTCATACTTGTTTACAAGTGGTTTACCTGTTGGATTGCATCTCCGAATAGGATTTGTTTTGATTAGGCGCTCTTGTTCTCTGGCGTTTAATTTTCAAACGCAATACTGCAATTTATCGCAGTGTTTTGTTTGTAGTTGTAGGCTCCTTTCCCTTCGAGTAGGCTATGCAGAAATATGTCAGAAACGTGGAGCGTGTATACAGCATTCTAAGTGTTTAATATGCATTTAATATGCAGTCTGTAAAGTGCGAAATAATATATATGTCGAAAGGCCGTTGTAATCAAAGCCGTTGCGAATAGAACATGCTGACAGATTCGTGGAGTGGACGTTTATAATTATTTTCGACAAATTCTGAGTCAGACATCGCTACAAATCGATTCAAACGACTTTTGTAAGCTTATAATATCATCGGCTGAGAACCAAACAATGAGAAACTTAATATGAGAACAAGAGCGCCTAATCAAAACAAATCCTAATCGGAGATGCAATCCAACAGGTATTAAAACCACTTGTAAACAACTAACAGCAGTCTTATTGAAATGACAAAACTTTGAGTCTAGCTAGCTCTTATTATAGCATCTAATTTAGTGTCTACGTTTAGTTATGATCTCTTGTCTGGCCTTACTAGTCTGGCCTGAGTTTGGTTTTGTAAGAAACGCCGATCGACGAATACTTGTCTCGAAATAACAACTCCACGGCCCTCTGAGTGTAATCAAATATTATCAAAAATATGACAATAACTACTTACTAAGTCATCTTTGCTCTCACGAAAAACATAAATTGAGTAATTTACTGCAAGGATTGCTCAGATATCGAGGGATTGCTTCACTTGTTGAATTTCGTGGCCCGAAAAATGGCCGCGAGGGTGCATTGTGAGCGGGCAAGGCATTAGCTGGACACTCATCCTTTAATGATCTCTTGAAAGATTTGAAAGTAGCAGTCCTCCAATGGCAAATAGATCCGAAAGTAAATGGGGCTGCTACTTTTGGGATTGTGGATTCCACGGTAGTATGGTATACTATGGTAATACATATAATAATATGAAAATAGGGGGGGTCAAGTATTCAAGAGTGGGCCATGTTTAATCTTGCATGAAACAAGGGGTGGTCCAATTAAATTGGTGTTTTAATCTTCTTTTTTTTTCTCTAGCCCACCCCCTCCTGTACTTTATGACAGGTCCTTAAACGAAGAACATGGCCAGAAATTAGGGACAGTATGGCTGCCAGTTATGCGCACAAGTAACCAATTTGGCGAATTCAAGATGGCGGAAATACTAAGCTTTAACACTAAAAACATACAAATACGATGCGCAAACTGAAACAAAATAGAATTTGCAAAGTGCACACGTCTACAAATCTATAAAATACCTCAATGAGTGGGCTTGTAAACTCTTGATATGTCACGATTTGCCTTTACTCCGCCCGAGTAAGTCAATTTTACAATATTATCTCGCAACGTAAACTCCTATTAAGTACAGCAAAATCCCCATTATATGCTAAGTTCAGGCCAGCGTAGTGTTGTTCGAAGTGTTCGACGACGAAATGCACACGTCCACATTTCTTGTACGATGTTTGATTCTTCATTTTGTGTTGATTTAGAGACATCTTAGCTTGTATTCGCTCCACCAAATACATTTAAAATAGTCTTTTTTTTCAATGAAAACTGTAAGCTGATCCTGTTACCAATGCAAGCATGCCAGAGAAGACAAAGTGCTAAATCCTCCAAAATTACGAGCGTTTCAGTGCCTTCTTGTCCAACCATTTGATTTTGAAAACATTTATACGTACAGCCGCTGACTAACTTATGAGTACGAAGGGCTCCAAAGTACAAAAAAATCCCTCCAAATTCAATATATTTTGGTCGAGATTTTGGTGTACTTTTGTACTTGTCAAGTTATAAAATATTGTGTTCACTTCACTTCATTAAAAGATGATGCATTCAAGAAATCTTTGCCACATTGTTTAATTGATTTAAATTTATATTATTCTAAGTTCTTTTGGTTTATTTTAGGTTCTAAGTTCTAAGTTCTTTTACTAGTAAGATGTCTGATCAGGCGTAGAATTTGGTTAATTTATGCGCCCGCGATGCATTTCGCTGACTGTCCCTCATTTCTGGCCATGAAGAAATTTAGAAGAAATACCTGCAACTGAATTAAATGTCCTCTTGTGTCGGTTTTTCATGACCATATTAAACAAAGAAAGACGGCAGTGTTTACGAGCCCATGTCTCTTACCTCTTTCCAGCGCAGTGTTCAACGATATCTCAATGATACCAACTCTTCCTTGAACATTTTTAAGGACCAAGAGTTTGCCAAGTCGAGAGAAGCCCTTATCGCCAGAAAGCGGCAGTTAGTTGAGGAAAATCGCCCGCAAGCAGCCAGAGCATTAGCCGAAGCTGAAGAAGATTTACTTTTTGAAAACTTCTGTTCGGAGACCACGAGCCAGAAGTAGTGCAAAGAACCGTTTGGTGGGCACTGTCGCTTCATTTTGGTCTCAGAGCTCGAGACGAGTCGAGAAAACTCAAGTGGGGAGATTAATTTGCTTAGGCCTAGGTCAAACGTCGCTCTTCTCATGCGCCGAACCTAATGAATTGATAATAAGCTAAATCCTTTGTTTATGCTGATTTGCATTAGGTACAGTACGTTCGGCGCATGAGAAGAGCGACATTTGACCTAGGCCTTAGATATCGATCCAGAAACTGGAGAGCTGAGCGAGGTTCTAAGACAATACACGGCGATGGTCACCAAAGAGCGTTTTTCCCAACTGCACAAGCTACCAATAACCATCGTTGTCCTATAAATCTGTACAAGGCTTTCGCCAGTCACCGATCAGAAGCAGCAAAAACCCCGGAGTCACCATTCTTTCTGGCAGTGCAGGGGCGCAACTAGAAAATTTCGAGGGTAGGGGTTGAACCAAAAAAAGGGCAAAGTCGTTCAGTATTCTAAACAATTTGGGATACTATAGATATCCTCGTTAAGTCGTTATGCTTCTTCGAGAACACTCAACAACTACAACAACAATGAGTGCCGTAGCAAGGTGTCGAAAGGGGGGGGGCAGTAGTGGCAATTAGCGACCGCATTTCTAGGGGGGTCCGGGGGTGTTCCCCCGGAAATTTTTGAAATCTAGAACCTCGGAAACACCATTTGCAGCAATTTGAGCGAACTTTTTCATCTAATTCTACAGCGAGAATAGTTGAAATTTTACTGTAGAAACGAAGAAATGATCACACCAACATACCCTACAGGTTGCCAAAATCCAGCTCTATCCTCTATCTCTATGATTGGTTCATTTTCGCCATGAGATTCGAAAAAAAAATTGGTGTAGCATATTACAAACTGGGTACGAGATTGAAGCCGAACTAGAAGCCTCTTAGTTTCGCCAGATTTGCGGAGAATTGTATTGCGTTCTACAACAGACGTACGATTAATTCATTATTTGTTTATCTAATGTCTAACCTAGTATTAGAGGTCTCACAAAAAGGGCAGGGGTTAAAAAGGGCAGGGGTTGCAACCCCCCCCCCCCCCCCCCCTCCCCCTTAGTTGCGCCCCTGCAGTGAACCATAGTCATAGACGGCGACCAGGATCGAAAATATGGTATAGCAAAGGCGCTTTGGGAAAAAGCTCCATCGGTAAATTTCTTGTCAACGCCGCTAAAACTGCTGGTCTGCCAGGCAACGTAAGTAATCACTCTGTCCGGAAAACCTGCATATCCCGCCTCTTGGATGCCGGAATTCCTTGCAATTATGTAGCTCAATTGAGTGGACCCAAATATCTGAAAAGTCTCGATGCTTACAAAGCGGTTTCAGTCTTCAGTTGTCCACCAGCGCAAGATGTCAAACGTCCTGGGTCGGTCAACGTCAACGATTGCAAGCAAACATAGCCTCACAGTATCGCAACAACCTCCTCAGCTAAATCAACCCACCATCACAACGTCAGTAAATGCTCAAGCATCAGCGACAACCACAGCAACAGACTTGTATTCTGGAGCAAAAATTGGCATACTTTCAATTTCAACTTCGCTTCAACTAGTTCTGGCGACATAGTAGATTACTATGCCTGGCCATGGTGACAGCCTGGGACCGGTTCCATCAAGGCAAGCGTAGCACAGGTCAAGCACAGGTGTTGCACCGAGACCTCTCAAGGACGCTACGACCCTCCAAAAAAAGAGTGAACCAAGACTGTGAACAGTTCTCTTGGTTCAAGGTGTGTTTTAGGAACCTGTACTTTCGATGTTTGACGAATGCGAGGTTGTTAATTACTTTTAAGAGTGCAATTTGGCTTCGCAAACGTAAACATTATTCTTACCAATGAGTTGATTCAACTCTTGATTTATTTATCTATTTTGCAAATTAATTGAAGCCATTCTTGTGTAGATTTTGTCTTTTGCGAGCTCGCCAGTCGCCATCGTCTGCGCGAACGACCAGGCTTTAAAGAGAGAAATCCACTGCTTTCTATTGCTCGGAGTATTCGATCGGAGAACCAAAAAGCTACCAGTTCACACCAGGCACATCTCCAAACTAGTATTTGAAAGCAATATTACAACAAAACGAACTCAAAAGAGAAGTCGCAGAACGGAATACTTTCCAGATCGCAACACTATGTTTGCTACCGCATCACGCGACACAAATTTTGAGTGATAATAGCATATTTTGTCTCGTGGTACAGCTGGCCTAAGCAGTCTCCCTCTATTAACCGTGCTTCTATTAATAGCGAGGCTCAGATCACACTTCCACTACCGCTACAGCTACCGTAAATGTGCCGTAAATGTGGTTTAGCTGATGTAATGTTCGTTTTTTCGTGCTGTAGTCGTAGTTGGTTTTAATCCTAGTACCTTAAAACGCTTTCTTTTTGCACTAGGTTTGAGATCTGCGACTATTACTGAACGTAAAAACAATATTTGACATCCTTAATTATGTTTACGGTAGCGGTAGTACTAGTGGTAGTGGACGTGTGATCTGAACCTCGCTATTAACCGTGAAGAGACGAAATTATAAATGTTAGTTTTTATTAAAATATTTAACGTTCTCTCAATGTATTCGGGTTTGATATTGTATTTTTAAAAGTTATCTGCTGGGCAATAATATAGATATCAATTTTAATCTCTGAATTTTAATATTATAAATTTTCCAAAAGCCAAACTGTTATGTAGACCTTAAATGAAGTAGTAGCAATATTTTCCTTTTTTGCCACGCAGGTCAGTTGGAACGCAGGCTCAGTATTTTGTCGGACTTTCTTTGAGCAGTGGTTTATATTTCGCATTTTATATTTGACATATTTTGTTGGAAATCAAAACTAAAGGTGGTGTATGGATAATTGATAAGATAAAGAGCTGTCTGAAACGTTAAGGTCGTAAGGATCTACAATGAGTAATAATAATTCTGACTTGACGAAAAGGAGTTCTAGGCTTCTAGCAAATATGGAAAAAAGTCTCATTCATAGGTGTCCAGCCTGCACCAAGACATTTGGCAGTTTATCAAGTTTAAGACGTCATATATGGTATTACATACTGGACAGAAACCATTCAAATGTGATGTCTGTACGAAGACATTTTCTTATTCAAGTAATTTAATAGATCATGAAAGAACACATACTGGAGAGAAACCATTCAAATGTGACGTCTGTGACAAGACATTTCCCCAGTCAAGTGGTTTACTATATCATAAAAGAACACATGCAGGAGAGAAACCTTTCAAATGTGATGTCTGTGAGAAGACATTTTCCTATTCAAGTACTTTAATACATGTATATCATAAAAGAACATATACTGGAGAGAAACCATTCAAATGTGATGTCTGTACGAAGACATTTTCCTATTCAAGTACTTTAATAAATCATAAAAGAACACATACTGGAGAGAAACCATTCAAATGTGATGTCTGTGACAAGACATTTTTCCAGTCAAGTAATTTAATATATCATAAAAGAACACATACTGGACAGAAACCATTCAAATGTGATGTCTGTGACAAGACATTTTTCCAGGCAAGTAATTTAATATATCATAAAAGAACACATACTGGACAGAAACCATTCAAATGTGATGTCTGTGACAAGACATTTTTTCAGTCAAGTGGCTTACTATCTCATAAAAGAACACATACTGGAGATAAACCTTTCAAATGTGATGTCTGTAAGAAGACATTTTCCCATTCAAGTACTTTAATAAATCATAAAAGAACACATATTGGAGAGAAACCATTCAAATGTGATGTCTGTGACAAGACATTTTTTCAGTCAAGTGGCTTACTATCTCATAAAAGAACACATACTGGAGATAAACCTTCCAAATGTGATGTCTGTAAGAAGACATTTTCCCATTCAAGTACTTTAATAAATCATAAAAGAACACATATTGGAGAGAAACCATTCAAATGTGATGTCTGTAAGAGGACATTTTCCCATCCAAGTACTTTAATAAATCATAAAAGAACACATACTCGAGAGAAACCATTCAAATGTGATGTCTGTAAGAAGACATTTTCTTATTCAAGTAATTTAATATGTCATACAAGAACACATACTGGACAGAAACCATTCAAATGTGATGTCTGTGACAAGACATTTTCCCAGTTATGTAACTTACTATCTCATAAAAGAACACATACTGGAGAGAAACCTTTTAAATGTGATTTCTGTGACAAAACGTTTGCTCGTTTAGCTAACCTGCAACGTCATAAAAGAACACATACTGGAGAGAAACCATTCAAATGTGATGTCTGTAAAAAAACATTTGCTGATTTATTTAACCTCCAAACTCATAGAAAAACACATACTGGCAAGAAACCATTCAAATGTGATATCTGTGACAAGACATTTTCCCATCATTCTACTTTTGTAAATCATCAAAAAACACATAACACAGGAAAAAGTTTCAAGTGTAATTACTGTAACATGAAATTTGATTGTAAAGCATTTGATCGACATTTGTGGTCCCATGAACTTGAAGCCACAGAACCAAATGGGATGCAGTACATACATATGTTTGAAATGTGATATCACATTTGACTTAGCTAGTACATTGGTAAAGCACATGACTGAACTTCATTAACCCTTTCATCAGTTTCCCTACTGTGGTGGCCTCTTAGTATTTTAATCTGGCTAATGCCAGATAATTTTACTCATCAAGGGAAGAATTCAAGTAGGGAAAGGTTTAAAATCTCATTAAACCCTTTCCCTACCATGGTGGCTTTTTAATATTTTACTCCAGATGGCTAATTCCAGGTGATTTTACTCGTCAAGGGAAGAACTCTAGTAGGGGAAGAATTAGATGCAATATGTACATACCTAATGGTTTTAGAACAGTTAGCCTCTTGTATTTTTATTATCAGTTATAATCAAATGCTAGATAATTTTTTATGTTATGCGAGGCTGTCTCGTCAAGATTAAGTTAAGACCTACAGTACCTGTATCTTAATCCATTTCTACTTGGACAGCCTCTTAATGTTTTATTGTAGTTAACACAGAAATGCAGGAATGGTTCAACAAAGTATTGTGAATTGTGAATTTATACATTCCTTCCTTTCACTTCACAGTAGCCATGATACTGCTTATACATGTAGCAAAATTTAGCAATAGTTTGATTTACAGGTATAGGAAAAAGGTAGCAATGGGGTAAGTTGTGAGCAGGTCATGTCTTTAATTTCACATTGATGTGTACAGTAAATTGCACATATCATATACATGTATTCATTGATTTTCTCCTTTTATTTCCAGGATATGTTAGTCAAAGTTTTCAATTTGTGACAAAAGCTACATAATACCAAAAGCAATTTTTTCAAAAAACTAAAGACAAAAAGGAAACATTCAAGAAAACAAAAGAAGGAAAGAAGTGAAAGCTGAGTAGACAGTTTTTGAACGAATGAACAAACATTATATTAAATTAATAAATTATTATACTTGTAGATAACTGTATTTATTTGAGATTATATTATCTTAAACATTGACTGGATAAGTGACAACTTTTAATCGTTGTTTGAGTTGCATTTCAATTTTAGCATAATATGCATGACAAAATTACTGTATGACAAAATTTATATTAAGCTATTTATTATTTAGAGTTGAAAGGGACCTTTTCCTTAATTACATAATAATAAATTAATATACTTAATTATAAAGTATATATAGTTTAAGAAATCATAACATTTTGTGTTTGCTATATTATAATGAAAATAGCTTTGTATTATAGTGTTCACATTAAGCGATAGTTTTGTAGTGAAATTAACAACATTAACATTGTTTACCTTACATTAAACAATTGTGATTGGCTTAATTTGTTGATTTCTTGCGATCGTATGAGAGCCACACATGTCATAGAAAGGTATTTGATAGATTCAATTTAATAAAAACATAATGATTGATTGCAACTGAATGTATGGCAATACTATGAAACTCCATATAATTCCCATAAGGAATGTGGGAATCCTATGGATTTTTGCCAATTTCCTACATTTTCCATATATATGGCTCTGATATGGAGAGAGTAGAAGCCCATAGCAAAACCATACCCTCTTCCATAGTTTTCCCATAGTTTGCAGGAAAAGTACTGTGAAATACTATGAAACTCCATATAATTCCCATAAGGAATGTGGGAATCCTATGGATTTTTGCCAATTTCCTACATTTTCCATATACTGTATATGGCTCTGATATGGAGAGTAGAAGCCCGTAGCAAAACCATATCTACGCCATGAATGGGCCATAGTTCAACCCATATTTTTTCCATACTTGGGCCGTATATGTCCCATATCCCCATGTTTGGTAGGACAATTCCCATTCTAGCAATACAGGTACATGGAAGTTGTGTTTGCGCCTTTACTTTTTGGCAAAATGGCTGTCATCTGGTGTGCATTTTACTTAGAACAAAACCGACTGTTTTAACACATTTATCTTTGACATACAAACATTTTGAAATTCTTAGATGGTACATATATGTCAAATACAGGGTTATCAATGATAATTACTTCAGAGTATTGAATAATTGCCATATGTTCATATGATGATATTGTTGTGATGATATTTAGAGCTCTTTGGGTTTTGTTATCTGGGTGCCTATGGGAAATACTAATTTTAAACGAATTAGTGAAAATTTTGTTTGTGTTATTAAAAAAGATTGTTTGATAACATTATAGACTGTAAAAAATCTCCTGCTGGAGGATACTAGCCTGCGTAGCTTTCCCGAAGAGATGAACATGTTCTATATCTGTAATATCCTGTAATATCCCACTAAAAACCCATATTCCATCGAAACGCTTTCCTGGATATTTTTTTTGCCAAATACTTGTTTTCATCAATTTCGACTATTTTTCCTTGGTCCATCTGGTTTTTTTTTCTAGGATTACTATATACGCAAACTAGTTCTTTGGCGAAAGCTGTACCAATCTATACCAAAGTGAGCCAACTGGTTATTTTCATCTCGTGCCCAATAGTATATCATTTTTAAAACCTTTCCCAAAGATTAAGCACGAATAAGTCTCTCTTGTTGCTACAGATGGTGTAAAAAGCCTTTACCAGCTTCAAAACATTTTTTGACCAAATATCGGAAGTTAAAGAGCAAGGTGTAAAAAGCCTTAACCCGATCCAAAACATTTTTTGACCAAATATCGAAATTTGAAGAAATGGCGAAAATAAGGCAAAATGAATAGCGTCCCCCCTTTACATTTTTGTTTTGAAATAAGGCTAAATTATGGCCATTTATCACGAATAAGTCTCTCTCGTTGCCACAGAAGCTCTAAAAGACTTTATCGGATCCAAAAACATTATTTTTGACCAAATATCGAAAGTTGAAGAAATGGCCAAATCAGGCAAAATAAATAGTGTCCCCCCTTTACATTTTTTCCGATTTTTAAACTTTTGAAATAAGGCTAAACTATGGCCATTTATCACAAATAGGTCTCTCTCGTTGCTACATACTTACAGGTCGACCGCAGTCGGAGGATACGAAGGCCCCTCTTTCGTTTAGCTGCTACCCTACGGCAGGGGTGGGCGCCACTCCTATCCCAGATGGTGTTGATTTTGCGGAGGGAGAAAAACCGGAGAACCCGGTGAAAAACCCTCGGAGCACAGGAGAGACCAACTAAACTCTACTCACATGGTCCAAGTTCGAGAACGGGGCTGTTACCAAACGGTCACCCATCCAAGTACTAACCCCGTCCAACCGGGCTTAACTATTGGTGAGAGGCAGCGCCCTAACAGCACGCGCCACCCGTGCCCCCCCCCCCCGTTACTACAGAAGATGTAAAGAGCCTTTACGCGATGCAAAACATTATTTTTTGACCAAATATCGAAAGTTGAAGAAATTGTCAAAATCAGGCAAAATGAATAGGGGAGCGGCTTTACATTTTTTCCGATTTTTCAAATTTTGAAATAAGGCTAAACTATGGCCATTTAGCACGAATAAGTCTCTCTTGTTGCTAAAGGTGCAAAAAAACGTTTACCCGACCCGAAATATTATTTTTTTACCAAAATGGCCAAAATCAGGCAAAATGAATAGTGTCCCCCCTTTACATTTTTATCCGATTTTTAAACTTTTGAAATTAATAAGGCTAAACTATGGCCATTTATCACGAATAGGTCTCTCGTTGCTACAGAAGGTGTGAAAAGTCTTTACCCAAACCTAAACATTATTTTTTGACCAAATATCGCCAAAAGTTGAAGAAATTACCAAAATCAAACAAAGTGAATAGGGTCCCCCCTATACATTTTTCCGATTTTTCAACTTTTGAAATAAGGCTAAACTATGACTATCAGTTAGCACGAATAACTCTCACTCGTTGCTACAGAAGCTGTAAAATGCCTTTACCCGATCCAAAACATTTTTTGACCAAATATCGAAAGTTAAAGAAATGGCCAAAATCAGGCAAAATGAATAGGGTCCCTCCTATACATTTTGACCGATTTTTCAACTTTTCAAATAAGGCTAGACTATGGCCATTTAGCACGAATAAGGCACTGAACTTGCTGTTTTAAGATGGTGAATTTGCAGCTCTAAGATACTGAAATTGCTCCTTAAAGGCCTATTTACACTATACGATTTGTAGTATACGATTGTCATCTTGGTGTATGTAATCAAGTTGTTGTACACGTGTCAACATTCGTCATCGAATTATGATTCGTTGATGAATGTTAATACGCGTATACAACTTGATTACATACACCAAGATGACAATCGTATACTACAAATCGTATCGTGTAAATCGGCCTTTATGATACTGAACTTTCAGCTTTATGATACTGAACTTGCTCCTTTTAAGATACTGATCTTGCATCTATAAGAGACTGATCGAACTTGCTCCTTTAAGATACTGATCTTGCACCTTTAAGATACTGAACTTGCTCTTTTATGATACTGAACTCGCACCTTTAAGATACTGAACTTTCTCCTTTAAGATACTGATCTTGCATCTATAAGAGACTGATCGAACTTGCTCCTTTAAGATACTGATCTTGCACCTTTAAGATACTGAACTTGCTCCTTTATGATACTGAACTTGCTCCTTTAAGATGGCTGTATTTGCACCTTTAATATACTGAACGTGCAGCTCTAACTCTAAGATAATTAACTTGCACCTTTAATATACTGAACTTGCACCTGTAAGATAATTTACTTTCACTTCTAAGATACTGAATTTTCACTTCTAAGATACTGAACTTGCACCTTTAAGATACCAAATTTGCACCTTTAAGATACTAAACTTGCACCTTTAATATACTGAACTTCCACATGTAGTGTAAGATAATTAACTTGCATGTGGAACGCCAAAACTGCCTTAAGTAAAAATGTATTATTAGTTGGGTACAAATGTTGCTACAGTATATTGTGTGCATTTCATATTGTTGTTGCTTTCGTTTTGACGTTCAGTGCTAACAGCATGTTACGCGGCACTTAGCAAGCAAGCAATGCTAGGTACTTAAATCGGATTATCATGTATTTACTATACTGAGTGCGATTTCAATCAAACGCGGTGAGTATGATGTGTACCTGTGGTAGTTTATTCAATGTGTTTGGTGCTTATACCCGTTGTGTTTGTGATTTTTTCTTTCAGTGAGGTGCTTTCGCTCTTTCTCGCGGTAGTTTTAGCATCTTTACGGACTTACTTCTCTGCGTGGTAGTTTCGATGTTTTTTTTGGTTACTTCCCGATGTCGATACGTTGTTTTGCGATGTGCATTTCGTTCCATCGCGGGGTAGTTGCAACTTCGTCGGTGCTAGTCATCTCGGTCGATATTCGGAATCCTCCGGGATTGTATTGGGAAATAGCCGATCCGGAATTAATAAGGCCGTGACCCTGTTTGAGAAAATGAACATAAAGTACTACCCGAATATTTCCTTTCGGAACCGCTGATAAATTCCGGGCGCTTACAAAACAGAATGCTAATTTTCTATGCTCTTCGTTGTCAATAACTCAATATTATGGGAAAAATCTTGAAAGAAATGAACTTAGGAACCCTTATTGAAAGATTTAAAGAAGAAAGGATTGATCCAGAATATGTGGCCGCACGTACTTAATCTTAATACTAACCCCACCCACCCTACCCTTAAAACCTCAACCCTAATAGTAAATACTACACTAACAATAGCCATCTACCTATCTTTAACCCTAAATATAACCATCTTAACACCAACCTTAATTCCCACCTGACCCACACATTAAACCAAATATCCCCTTAACCTTCTCCTTAATATCAATTATAATTACTACCTTAACACCTTAAACCCCAAATTATTAACCATTTTCCACCACTATTCATGATCACCAACATAATACACCAAGGATGGTAAGTCACAACCAGGATCTAAATACCTGAGCCTTATGGTTTACTTTTACTTTTATTTTACATAAACATAGCAAAATCTCTTTAATCGTAAAGTCTTCTTCAAGAAGATTTTCGAGTAAGTCTTTGGGAATATCAAATACTGGAGCTACAATATTGTGAACAACTTTAGTAGGTTTCCCACTAGCTTGGATACTTGCTACATTTCATACGTAAAGCCATCATGTTTCTACAGTCAGTCACACCTAAAGCCTTCATTTCCACTGATGACAAGTGCCCAACTATGTCAGGTGTGATTTTCTCCATTTCAAATTTGGTGTAAAGGTTCACGAGGTTCATTTTCTCTAATATTGAGTGCACGACATTGACATCTGCACCATCTGCACCAAACGTCCCCATTTTGCTTATGGTTCGCGCTCCGGTTCGGCTATTTCCCGATACAATTCCGGAGGATTCCGAATATCTACCACCGCGAACTGACCGAAGATGACTACCACCGAACGAAGTTGCAACCACCACCAAACTTGCTGCTTTAAGGTGCTGAACTTGCACGTTTAAGATACTGAACTTGCTCCTTCAAGATACTGAACTTGCACCTTAATTAAGATGATGAACTTGCAGCTCTAAAATACTGAACTTACACCTTTAAGATAATGACTTGAACCTTTAAGATACTGAAGTTGCATCTTTAAGATACTGAACTTGCACCTTCAAAGGCTCCCTGTCACGAGTGGCGAGCATGCGCACAAATGTTAATTTTGAAAACATTCGTGAACAAAATCAAAGGGATTCAATATGGCGTCGAATTGAAGAGGCTAATTCGCGGTTGAATAGATTACGGCTCTGTTTACATATTCATGATGATAGAAAGTGGAAACTCACATTGTAACTGTCATCTTGCACCTTCAAAGGCTCCCTGTCACGAGTGGCGAGCATGCGCACAAATGTTAATTTTGAAAACATTCGTGAACAAAATCAAAGGGATTCAATATGGCGTCGAATTGAAGAGGCTAATTCGCGGTTGAATAGATTACGGCTCTGTTTACATATTCATGATGATAGAAAGTGGAAACTCACATTGTAACTGTCATCTTCACTGTCATCTAAGTCGTTTTCCTCTTCTCTTCGTTCCAATATCATTTCGCTGTCCTCGAGAATGGAACCAAACTCTTCACGTTCCGCCATTTTGTTGCCCCGCGCGCGCGCAAGAGAATCTGATAGCAAGCGGTAATTAATGTGAACCTTTATGACAGTGAACTTGCACGTCTAAGATACTGAACTTAATTAAGTGCTCCTTTAAGATGACTGAACTTGGACCTTTATGATATAGTGAAGTTGCATCTTTAAGATACTGCATGACATGAACTTTTAAGATACTAAACTCGTATCTTTAGGATGATAATTATGATGAAGATGTTGATGCATTATATAATAACCACAAACGTTTAATGAACAGCATAAAAAATATTTACCTAATTCATGACCCTATATAAATCAAGTATAATTTGACGTTGTTTATAAGTGGGAGGTTGGCGAAAAAGCGATTCGATTCTAACAATTGATTAAAACAGATTAAAACAGTTGAAAAACTTGCAGAAGTATAAGTAGCTCATTAATTTTGTCAACCAGTGTATAAGCGTTTGTCTTAAAGGCGATAACTAAGCTAGAATTATTCATACTCATACAGTTGTGATTAACCCGTAAGAATCAGGGATATAAAGTTACAAATTAAAAAAAAATGCGATTCTTCAACCCAATCAACGCTTTATGTCTAAATTCTTGCCATCCAGATTTTGACAAATAAACTATGTTCTACCTGAACTACAATTTAATTTTTACACAGGACCAATCAGATGATCATAACACAATCAACCAGGGCGATTTTCACCCTTCATCGTTGAGGTAAAACACCCTAAGTACAAAGTTCACAGGTGGAAATGCCAACGCTAACGTAAAATGCGTGAACGCTTAGTTCTCTGTAACTTGGTGAAGATTAGTCATGATGCTAGACCGAGTAGAAATCCTCCAGCAATTCCACTAACAACTGCCATATTCGTTTGAACTATTTTACTACTTTAAAAAGACAAAACTATCTTTAATTTTTTATATAAATTACAACATACAGTACGTAAACTTTTAAATTTTTCAAAAACATTTTCGGACCAGGTGGTCAATTAGTTAAAGACAAATTAATCAATTATCCCTTTTTTAAAGTGTTCATTGTTCGTACACCGTAGCAGCGGTTGCTATCATGAAAGAAACGGTAAATATTTCATGTTTCAATTATGTTGTGTTGTATGTTATGTTACGTTACGTTACGTAATGGTATTGTATCGTAATCGTATCGTATTGTATTGTGTTGTGTTGTGTTGCGTTGCGTAGCGTTGCTTTGCGTTGCGTTGCGTTGCGTTGCGTTGCGTTGCGTTGCGTTGCGTTGCGTTGTGTTGTGTTGTGTTGTGTTGTGTTGTGTTTGTGTTGTGTTGTGTTGTGTGTTGTGTTGTGTTGTGTTGTGTTGTGTTGTGTTGTGTTGTGTTGTGTTGTGTTGTGTTGTGTTGTGTTGTGTTGTGTTGTGTTGTGTTGTGTTGTGTTGTGTTGTGTTGTGTTGTGTGTTGTGTTGTGTTGTGTTGTGTTGTGTTGTGTTGTATTGTATTGTGTAACAAGAGGTACGTTAGGACCGCTGGCTTGGTTACTAAATGTATAAATAGTTAGAGGATTTGGTAATAAATGTGCTTATCAGTATATACACAATATTCATTGTTCGTAACACTGTAGCAGCGGTTGCTATCATGAAAGAAACGGTGAAAATGTCGTATTATAAAATATGTTGTATTATATTGTATTATATTGAATGGAAAATGTTGTATTATATTGTATTATATTGTATTATATTGTATTATATTGTATTATATTGTATTATATTGTATTATATTGTATTATATTGTATTATATTGTATTATATTGTATTATATTGTATTATATTGTATTATATTGTATTATATTGTATTATATTGTATTATATTGTATTATATTGTATTATATTGTATTATATTGTATTATATTGAATTATATGGTATTATATTGTCCCCCAATTAGCTGTAATATATAGCTAAATACATTGACACTTAAATAAAGTTATTCATTTCATTCATATTGTATTATATTGTATTATATTGTATTATATTGTATTATATTGTATTATATTGTATTATATTGTATTATATTGTATTATATTGTATTATATTGTATTATATTGTATTATATTGTATTATATTGTATTATGTTTTGTTATGTTATGTTATGTTATGTTATGTTATGTTATGTTATGTCATGTTATGTTATGTTATGTTATGTTATGTTATGTTATGTTATGTTATGTTATGTTATGTTATGTTATGTTATGTTATGTTATGTTATGTTATGTTTATGTTATATATTACATTACATTACATTACATTACATTACATTACATTACATTACATTACATTACATTACATTACATTACATTACATTACATTACATTACATTACATTACATTACATTACATTACATTACATTACATTACATTACATTACATTACATTACATTACATTACATTACATTACATTACATTACATTACATTACATTACATTACATTACATTACATTACATTACATTACATTACATTACATTACATTACATTACATTACATTACATTACATTACATTACATTACATTACATTACATTACATTACATTACATTACATTACATTACATTACATTACATTACATTACATTACATTACATTACATTACATTACATTACATTACATTACATTACATTACATTACATTACATTACATTACATTACATTACATTACATTACATTACATTACATTACATTACATTACATTACATTACATTACATTACATTACATTACATTACATTACATTACATTACATTACATTACATTACATTACATTACATTACATTACATTACATTACATTACATTACATTACATTACATTACATTACATTATATTATATTATATTATATTATATTATATTATATTATATTATATTATATTATATTATATTATATTATATGTCTTGTCTTGTCTTGTCTTCGATCGATGCAACAAATAGTTTTTCCTGGAATTATATTTGTTAGAAGAACAAATTTGGTGGAACAAATAATAAATTTGGCCCTGGTTGAAGAACTACTTTCCTAATTTTATTCCTAGGTGTTCCGGCTATTTTTGTATGTTTAAAAGGGTGAAAAACCTATATTTTTAAATCTAGCTTTACATCTAAATTGTTATTTCAATTAAAGATAATTTAGTATTCAAATATGAGTTAGGAGCCTCTACTAGGCGTATTTGATGACAACATTCGTGGAATATCAACTGACGTCAAATTCACATTTCCGCGACAACCACGCCAATGTAAAACTTGAAATATTTCCAGTTACAAAAATATCAATATCCCTCAAAGTTTAAGTGATTTTCCATGTACATTTTGCCAGTGGGTTTTCACTATCGTCTAATTTAATTCAACAAAAACATTTTTACGTTGCATTTTACTTTTAACAGAATTACATTTACAATTTATTGCATGGCTTTTAACCTGCATGTTGACTCAGGCCTTAATTCTGCTGGAACGAACAATGTAAACTGAACAACCAAATTCACGAAAGATAACATTTTTCTACTTATTTAATTTTGTTCTAACCGTTTTCTTGTTTACTTTCTTATTTTAATTACATCTACACAGATCCTGCATGGTCAAAAGTGGACAGGACACCCGCGCATGTTTTCACAATTTCTCTACCATTTTCCTTATGACTGCCCCCTCCCCTTTTTCAATGTTGAAAGTATATATAAAACCTGTACAAAACGTGTTGAATAGGAAACCCTGTATGTTCAATCTGAAATTCGTGTATTTTCAACTTTGAAGAGGGGGGAGGGGGCACACGGACATTTTAAGAAATTTAAGGCAGGTGTCCGACAACATTTGTCCATGATTGTAGCTACTCTTTTCTTATTATTGTATTACTGCAAATTAAGGGTTTTTCAGTTTCTTGTAAACAGAGGCAACTATTTTGTCAAGTTCATTAAACATTTACACTATATATCATTGCTATATTGCTATATTGCTATATATCATTGCTGTAAATTTGTGAACATATATTTTCAAACAACTCAAATTGGCTAATTGTTCCTCGCAGAAGTCTGGTTATGGCTTTTCGTGCATCATTGGTCAGGTTTTTATGACGAACGTGGAGATGGAGTTTCATTTAGTATTTAGTGTTGTATTTTTTTTTGCATAGTCAAGCATCGAGTAATAGTTGTGGTTGAAAGTTTAAAATTGCATATGGAGTGAAATCTAAACAATTAAAAAAAAGATTACATGCGTCATTATTTACAGAAAAAAACCCCACATTAAATAGTAATAATTTAAAATCCAAGTATTCACAAGATAACGTTCTACGCTTTTTTATTAAATATCACAAATAAACATGTATGTGCACACCCACCCCAATTACCAACCAACCACGACCAACACCCCAACCTTCCCTGGTTCTAGACACTAACAACATAAACCACCATCCCACACACAGCAAACTCATACCACTACTCTCTATATCCAGACTACTCCACCAACAGCTCCCGCCAACCAACATTCCCGATTTACCCCGCACTCTACCACCACCACAACAAGACAACTCCAACAAAACACAAATACACTCATAGCACTCATAGCAACATAACACCAGCCATAATCTCACTAGTAGAGCAAGGAATTCAGGATTTTATCCACAAACACATACGCAACCCACCCCAATAGCCGCCCAACATACCACTTACTACCAAAAAACATCACTTACTAAATACATGAAAGGCAAACGTAACCACTACAACAGCAGATACAACAACAAAAACTGAAATTACAGAAACGACAAGTGCATAACCACCTCATCAATAACAGTGTGGTAAATCTCTCCAATGAACCACTACCCAAATCGACTATACACCTTCTATTCAAAGGACTCAAATTTGTTCCCACACCTAAACCTACACACTACAACACCATCTACAATTCCTTTCTCAAGTACAGCCTTCGAGGACTATATCACATTAGGGAGGTTTAGATTTGGTGCAAGTTCGAGTTCGAGTATCGATCAACTAGCCGTGTGTTGAATGGTGTTTATATTTTTATTATATTTCGACTTCGAGTCCGACTCTGAAGACAGAAACAAGATGGATGTTGATGACCTAGTTATTGCTGCTGCTTTTCTTTTCTCTGAAGATTTAATTGTCGAGCAAGAGTTCGTGTTACTTACAAAGAAGCTGAGATATCTGCTCCTATATTTCCATACTGGAATTATGATCGCTTCGCCCTAGACTCGATGCTTGATGATGAGTGCAAAAGCGAAATTCGGTTTTGTAAAAATGACATTTCACGTCTGGCAAGAACCCTTCGTTTGCCACCAAAGTTTGTTTGCCCGGATGGGACCATTTTTCTTTTCCTCTTCTGCTGTTTCCAAAATAAGGCTTCGCATCCTCCATTTCGGTTATGTATATCTGTCAAAGCACGATAAAACTTCGTCGTAATTAATTCCTTGAATTCCAGACGCTCTCCTTTCGTCATTCTTATTTCAAAATTTTTCCATTAGTTTTACAAACCTGTCACGAACTGTTCTAACTCCTACACGAAACTTGGGCCGCTCCATTTTGTTTAGGTTTTCCACTGCTGTCTGTGCATGTACGGCTCGATTAACAGCAACTCTCTTATAGAACAACAGTCCATGTTCTGGTTTCCATATGAAAAGCTCTCTTTGTGGAGGTTTGGCAGCTATTGTCGCGATATATTGTAGCAGAACTAACTGTTTTCCTAAAGAAAAAAACTCGTTTCTCTATAGTACGAGATATGCTTTAAAAGTCATAGTGAACGAGGTTGTTTACTTCGAGTTTCCTCGACGTTTCCCGCCAAAAGTTGCGTGCGTGTAAATCTCGTACTCGAACTCGCACTCGCACTGAATCTAAACCTCGCTATTAACTTAACCACTTCAACATCCACTGTATTCTGCCCTACGGTTTTATACTATCAAAGCTCGCCCCCAGAGTCCCGGACTTTTTACTAACATACAATTTACCCCTACATGACCCTACATTTACCCCAAGAATAATGACTATTATCCCCATTACCCTCGAAGCTCCTACGTAAACACGCGGTCCTCTAATTGCAACCTGGTAACGAATGACGCACCACCACTTAACCTCACTTAACCCTGTAATTAGATACGTGCGCCCTCATTGTGCATCTGAAGACTGACGATATAGGAGCACGACTTCTTTTCTTCTTTGGCTAACACGCTACAAACTAACCACTAGAACGAATCTACCATCCAACTGCCCAATCCAAGATGCTGAAACGCGTTGGATTTAAGAAAACAAACAACAAGTTCGGTAAGCACTCACTTTATCTCCCCTTTATTATACAATTATGGTTATAATATTATTATTCTTGTCCAACTATTTACTTAATTCACATCGACTCCCAACCCCAAATCCCTGCTGATGAGACAATCACAGAAGGTCGCAACGTGCGTCCAGCGGTTGTGTCCTAAGATCCTGATTGCACTATACTTTTACATTACAAATCTTTTCTCGTTATTATTCCTTCTTCTGATGTTTTTTACATGATTCTTAAGCATTATATCTACACTGCATGTCCAACAGCGGTTTCAGCGTCACTTTTTCATGCGCAAAATAGCCAGAGGCAAATTGCGCTTTTTATTCCAAATTCCCTTCTAATCTCTCCCTCGTTTATCAATATTACACAACTAAAACTCCTATGTGGTTCCCATTAACTACACTTTATAACTAATAAAAAACTTCTAATCTCTCCCTCATTCATCAACATTACACGACTAAAACTAATATGTGGTTCCCATTGACTACACTCAAACTTATAAAAAATTGTGAGAACCGCGTAGCGAAAGGAGAGAGCTTATCCAAGCTCTCCACATTGTGTAATTTTACTGTGACTGACAGCGACATTCCCAAATGCCACGAGTAAAGCTTATAGTCAAAGCGAGCAAATCCTTATGCCAGTTGACTGCAAGCTTTTATTTTTCCATGGAGCCTATTACTCGCTCATCCCCCACATATACCCTCCTACATCCAAGACACAACTGACATTCTCAAACGACTCTCAATAACAACTCTCCCATTGATTTAATAATTATTACTATATATATATCAATAGCTTGTACACAAACTAATCAAATGATGATGGCATACAAAATAGTTGACATGCATCAACACAAAACACATCACTTATATACCTCCACTTATAGACATACAATTTTCCTTTTGGCCAACAACTAACACAAACACACTGATATACCTACTTCCCAAAATACACAACCCAACATACCAATACTTAATAATGTAGATGTCAATAGCCTGTATACAAACATATCAAATGATGAAAGCACTAAAGCCTGCATTGATATCAGCTTACACAAAACAGTTGACATATATACAGACCACATTATCAAAGAATTTGCTATTTATATCTCGAATTATCCCACAATTACCCCTAAGGACAATGACTACTCCCAACTCCTACACCATGCACGCACGCTTCTCATTGTGACCTGGAAACGAATGACGCAACACTACATAACCCTTCTTTAACATACGGACACCCTCATTACATATCCGAAGACTGACAAAGGAGTGTGATTTTTTGTTTCTCCCACTAAGGCCTGTTCCAAACGCCGCTCTTCTTATGTGCCGAACCTAATGATAATGACCTAAATCCTTTGTTTATGCTGATTTGCATTAGGTTCGGCGCATGAGAAGAGCGGCGTTTGGAACGGGCCTAATTATAAACTGCTACGAGAACTCTATTCAAAGTCAACTTGAATATGGAAATTTGCCCTAGGGAATTCATTAATATATATAAGTGGAGGACCATTCTCTCCACTGGCACTTGCAAGAAGTCCGTGGATGAACACGTTTTGGGAGCGACTTCATACAGATCGACCTCGGCTTGGATTTTAGTTTTCGGCAGAAATGGCTGACGACCAAGTTCCTGCTATTCCGGCCTTTCCGCTTCTTCAACAAGTTGTCGGTCCGCCAGTACTACCTGTAGCGCCAGATGATCAACCTCCGGCTTTGGCGAACGCGGCGCGGCGCCTTCAAATCAGTTACCGAACTTGGCCGAAAGCTGGTCTTCAACCTCAAGAGGTATAGAGACCGATGTTCTCGTGAGTTCTTGTGTAATTTTAGTATTTCACGTACTTGTGTAGTGTAGTTATGTGCTTCGGGTTTGCACGATATTTACTGTGGCCGTGGGCATATACGTTGATGGGCGGTAATTGTGAATTAATCCTGGCTGTATTCGATTCGATTTCGATTCGTGTTCGATTCGATTTCGATTCGTTCTCTCATTGTCAGAAGGTGTTTGTGTGGACATTGTCGCTTCGTATGCTATATGTGCCTTTGTGGTTGAGAACGTGTGTCGACATTTGTATTTGCTGTTGGCTGCACTGCGTGTAAAATTACCTGTATATCGTATATTCATCGTTGCCGTGTGCTCTCACGCATTAAATTGGGGGCGTTGTGTAAGAACTAATGGAGGTTTGCCTGTGTGGCTAACGATGTTTAAAGTTGCGTGTGTGGCTCAGTAACGGGTCCTTTTGCCTGTGTGGCTAGCGATATTCGCTTGTGTGGCGAGCGATGTTTACCTGTGTGGCGAGTACTATTCGCCTGTGTGGCGAGTGCTATTCGCCTGTGGGGCGAGCGATGTTTACCTGTGTGGTGAGTGCTATTCGCCTGTGTGGCGAGCGATATTCGCCTGTGTGGCGAGCGATATTCGTCTGTCTGGCGAGCGATATTCGCCTGTAGCTCTGTGGCTAGTGAAGTTTACCTGTGTGACGAGCGATATTCGCCTGTGGCGAGCGATATTCGCCTGTGTGGCGAGAGCTATTCGCCTGTGTGATGAGCGATATTCGCCTGTGTGGTGAGTGATGTTTGCCTGTGTGGCTCGGACAATAGTGATATTTGCCTGTGCGGATTAGATTACCTACGTTGATACCGCGCTGTGCCTGTGGGGCTACAGCGGTTTACCACTGAGTATTCGTTCATAATTTCTTTTGAGAATATTGACCGGTAATGATTAGGATGTGTTTGTTGCCCTTCGGGATCCGAATGTCCTGGTCACTATGAGCGAACGCATTCGTAAATTGGAGCAGTCGCATCTGGCAACTGTGGACAGTGTTTTAACGGATGTTCGACGGTTGACGACAATGAAGACTGATGTCGACCAGGATCGGATTTTAGATTTATTGCTTAACTTCAAAATCGTCGCGAAAGAAACAAATCACCCTAAAGCAACTTATTATGCGGCAGTCACGATCGGAAATGGCGGCTGTCGAGGCTCGCGAAATACGGGTTGACCCCTATTAGCTACGCATGCGTTAGAACGAATATCTTCCGTGTAAACGTCATCAATGCACGGTCGACAACTCACTTGAGCCAGCACGCACGCGGACTGCGAACTTCCCCATGAAGGTGGCCGATTTTCTGTGCGATTTCCGATCGTGGTTTCAAGCAGTTCGCGAAAAAACGTCAGTTGCCGGCGAAGAAAAGTACCCTCTCGTATTACTCGGGGACAAGGAACATGGAAAGGTTGTGGAAGCCATGGTAAAAGTGGATAAAACTTTTCAATCGGCCGTGACGTCATCGTCATTCGCAATGTGGCGGCAACGTAGGCGTTCGGAGGGTCGATTGGCTTCTGTGCATTAATGTTATTCTTGTAATGGTTACGGCCATTAATCAACGCCGTTGCCCTTCTCGTCGTGAGAGTTTTGCACCGCCTCGAAGCGTGGCCGTTGGGATTTTAATCCTACGAATTGGTAAATCTGCGTTCTCAGTAGGAACTGAGGTGTGCTGTCAGTGTGTATAATCGGTAATGATTCTAATTACAATAATAATAAAAAAAGGGTGAATCACATGGAAATAGAACAAACAAACAAACATCGGGTACTGTTTGTAGTTATTGTTAGGTTTGACTTTACTTGGTACCACCTCGTTCCTCTTCAGGGTGAACAACTCCCATGGGCTACCTCTATAACTGAGCTGCCTGTGGACGTTCCGGGTTCGGGCGTAAGAGGTTGTTCCCTCCCGATTTGGAACCCATGGGGGAAGGCGATTGGGAGGGGGGAGAGACTGCGTTACTTTCCTATAGCTTTTTGTGTTATTTTGTTTTGTTCTCAGGCTCGCCTGACTCTCAAGAGACAGCAAACGGTCCATGT
>JAWNZC010000161.1:155000-160263 GCA_035771165.1 Paragorgia papillata
AATATGATAAAGAATTTATCATCGCGACCGAAGTGTTTTTAGACAACCTCTGTGATAACGAACTCAGCATCTCAGTTTTCTTAGGCAACCTCTGTGATCGTGAACGAAGTAGGTTAGTTTCCTCAACCTCGGTAAATAAATGACGTAGTTACCTTGGGTTCGGTAACTAACCTATACATAATAAATAATAATAATAATTATAATAGTAATGCGTATCATCAAATGGACAACAGAAGAAGTGAAACGGTCGACAGTATACCGAGCATTCCATCAATAGGGCGATGTGGATAGATTGTATGTAAAGAGGAATGTTAGAGGGAGAGGGCTGATAAGTGCAGATGATTGTGTAGATATTGAGATTAACAACTTGTGGAAATATATGATAGAAAGTGAAGAAGAATTAATGACTGCGGTGAAAAATGAAGGAAAACTTGGAAAAGGGAAGGACAAAGCGAAGGTGCAAAGAGAGAGGCAAGACAAGTATAGAGGAAAGAGCCTGCATGGAAAGTTCTTCATAGCAACTGATGAAGGAAGAGATGAGCAGACATGGGATTGGCTGAGGAAAAGTTGTCTGAAGAAGGAAACGAAAGGAATGATAATGGCCGCCCAAGAACAAACAATTAGTACCCGATATATCTGAAAAGTTATAGATAAATAAGAAATTGATGGGAAATGTCGCAATAGACAATAGCTGATATCCTGACAGAGCTAGTGTAGGATGTTCGCGCAAGGACAGAATAAGAACTGGAGACATGATAAGGTTGCACAGGTGATACCTTCGGTAAAAGAAAAATGGTATGAATAACGAACTGAGAGAGTGTTAGAAAGTGTTAAAAAACTCATTAATAATTCATGAGGAAAACACAAAGAAAAATCATAACCGTATCGTGGTTTTATATGTGATAAAACATTCTCCTGATTTACATAAACTTTAGCATGGATTTTCTCGCCTTAGCCGACAACGTTATTTTTCAAAATTACTACGCCAACGAATTTACCAAATGGTGATCGTTTTTAAAGCCATTCAAAACACTCGCAGAACGTGTTTTAAATATTATATAAAGTGAAATTTCTTTGCGATGTGAAAATTCAGACAGACAAAGTGATAGATCACTCAAGACCTGATATACTGGTAATGGCTAAAAAAAGAGACAAAAAAGTGCTTTATTGTTGATGTGGCGAGTGCTTTATTGTTGATGTGGCTTTGATACAAGAGTGAAAGAAAAAGAGAAAGAGAATGTAGAGAGATACCAGGATTTGGAGAGGGAAATAAAAAGAATCATATCTGGCAATGTACTGTAATGAAGTCAACATCATGCCAGTCATAATGGCCATGGGAGATGGCTTGATATCCAGTAAATAAGTTCGGCAATATATGTTATCAAAATGTTGAGTAAGATATGTAGTAGAAGAAGAAGAAGAAGAAGAAGAAGAAGAAGAAGAAGAAGAAGAAGAAAGCGAATCAACTTTACGAAAAATAATGGCTGTAATTGTCGAAGCAGATCGGGAGTCTTAAAGTGTGGACTTTGCTTTCAGTACTGCCAAAGCTGTTGGCAGTACTTGTGCTTTCGCACAACTCACCAGACTCGTGAGTTTAAAGTTATGGGCCGCATAAAGGCCGTCACTTTTAATAATAATAATAATAATAATAATAACAATAACAATAACAATAACAATAACAATAATAATAATAATAATAATAATAATAGAAAATAATAATAAATAATAATAATAATAATAATCAATTATAATCAATTAAAGATCATTTTAATCCTTATGGCGTATTAACTTGAGATATCAGATAGCCTTAAGGTTATGAAATTAGTATCAAGCACAATTCAATAATAGTGATTATATAAAAGTCAAAAAAGTATTACATTGCAAATAGGTTATTTAATTTTGCTTGATTAGTAAGTAGGGGCCTGATACTCAGCCATAACTACAAAAACCCGACTATCTATTCAAATGATGAACCAATACCTTTTTCGTGTGAAATTGGTACTATCCATTATAATACCAGCATTCAGAGATTCACCAGCATTTCGGGAAGAGCTGTAGTTTTTGGGTTTTTTTTACCAGTTTAGATACGCCTTTGGCATATGGATGTCGCATTAGGAAAGATGGTTTTTTAAATCATTTTGAAAACCTTTTCCTGCCCATTCTAAATAAGTTCCAGGCAACTACTTATTTTGCAAATTTTCAATCTCTTTGAACACGTGGTTTTGTGGCGGTCCACAACTTGGAAAGTAATTGTGAGCAGAAAAATAATTTCTAACGGATTTTTCCATTTAGTCAGCTCCGGAAATGTATTTTTAAGAAGGTTGGTCTGAATTTCCCGAAATATTATCCTTGATCAGCTTTCTACAATGTTGTGACTTTGTAACCAGGAGGAATGATATATTGTAATTTGTCGAGTATAATTACCATGTTCTTTACAAAATGGTTTAAGTGAAGAATTGTATAAAGTGCTGGCATGTAACTTGAGTGTAAGCGAAGGAAGAGCTTCCGCAGGAATACATGTCTCTAAAAATATTACGATTAATAATAATAATTATTTATTAAGATATAAATAAATAGGCACGACCCAGTACGTGCATGTATCTACTCGCGTTAATACCTATTTGTGACAAAATTGATGGAACTGTATTATCTATTTTTTTTATTGAACAACCTTGTATTTTCAATCGATATAGAGCCGAACAAGAGTTTGACAAATTTTGTCTATGCTCTCAGACAATGTTGTGTTTTAAACTTTAAAAAAGAAGAACGCATAGTAAAGCCATTCAAGGCACAGGAGACCAAAGCAGAGGCTAAAGCTGAGACAAGCTCAGCTCACCTGAGACCAGCAGTGGCGTAGCCATGTCTTGAGTTGTGTGTGTAGTATGGGGGGGAGGGGGGGGCAAGAAACCTAGACCTCCCATCGTCTCCTAGGGGGCCGGGGGCATGCGCCCCTGTAAAATTTGGTTGGCTGTTCTGGAATCTCAGATACACTATTTCCGGCATTTTGGAGGCAAAAAGTATTTAAGAGTAACCATCACCCCCAAAGCCATAAATTACATAATTTTGAGTTAAAATTAAAAAACCAGAACAGTAAAAATAAAACAAGGAAGAGGAAGAGTGAAGAGGAAGAAGAGAGAAGGGTGTCAAATACTTTATGAATGATTTCTATCTTGAACAACAACTTCCAATATTCCCCCACACTACCACGCTCTCACACCGTAAACGCACAAAGTGGGACCCTCCTTCTCGTCCCCAGACCACAGCCTCGCTCCTAGACAACTACATCTCTCTCTGCTATTTAAATGAACATAAAACTAGCAATAGAAACAAATTAACTATTATATAAAGATATACCCTACCAGCAAATATAACTGTACATTTGAATAAAGACATGATATATAAAACACTATTGTGATTAACATAGTGTCCGATTTTCCTAACTCAAATATGCACTTTCTCATATATTGTTTATAGTTCAAACTCATAGTAACTACCAGGTTGAAATTTCTTCGCCTTGGTGGATCTTCTGAGTTGTACAATCTTCTGTTGGTTTCCCTTCTCTGTGAATAATTTCTGAGGACTTTCTCTTTGATCTTCAAATAACTTTTTGACCAGCGAAAAATAAATCAGACGAATTTTCGCATGATTATTGTCCCTCCTTCCTCTAGCGATTACACTTGGACCTTGTTTATCCAACGACAATATACGGTTTGGGATTTAATTTGGATGTTACACTTCGGTCCTCCGGTCCTTGTTTTCTCACTAACACTCGTTCCTCCAACGTTCCACACTTGAGGGCTTCGCATCGAAAAGGCGTTTGTATATCCATATATCGCGGGGTATCTTTTTCATCTTTTCCTATTGTTTGGCGTTCTTTCTCTCTTGGCAGCAAGCACTTGGGTGGCTGTATGAGATGTTTCTGCTAGTGACGGTAGGGAGCTTTGGTCCACAGATTTCGTCCCATCAATAAGCGACGAACGCAGGTGAGACACACGTTGTGGCACGAGGAGTGGATCGAAAAACAAAACAAGAAATGGTTAAGTTAAAAATGTGTCCGCCAATCTGGTTCTTCTTTTCTTCTTATGTGCGCAGATCGTATGGGCTTTTTACCCTAATGTGCGGTTAAAAAAAAAAAAACGTGCTTACTTTACTTTAACAAACACTACAGTCGGCCATTTGCCTGAGCGCCAAAACGACGGAGTTACAGCGCCGTGTTTTTACGCAACCCGGCCGATAGGTTCGATGGCATTATCTGCGACGAGGTAACTCTTCAAAATCAGACAGACATCGAACTGGATGCCTTTTATCCCTGAAGTAATTTGTTCAGCAGCAGACCGTGAGTAATTGCAAATGTCCTTTCACAACACTAATCATCCAAGGGCATCGGAAATGTCGTATCTTTTGATGATGTGTCCCCTTTCTGGCCAACCTGGAATCAGCATCTATTTTTTATATTGAGCGACGAATAAACCACGATACCGACTTAATCTATTATCACAATACCGACACATCCCTTAGCAAAGGTCCACCTAGAAACCTGCATGTAACCACTTTCGCATGTCTCTGATGGCTATGTCGGTCATCTGTCTTACGGGTTTCGGAGAATATATGATAGCATAATTCCTTTGGGCTTGACAGGGTAATATGATCGAACCAAGGTAAACGACATTGCGGTCAATACCAGGCCACCCATAAACTTTCTCACGAACAACAAGCTTGCTTTGTTCCGCACAATGCCGCTGGTGGGATTTTGTGTAGCAATTTTTTGAAGGGTTTGCACTGGGCGAAGTTATCGTCCTTCTTTGGGATTAGAAAATTCGAGTGCATCAGTCCTTTCACGGATAGTTTCATTTCGAATCAGAAAAGTAAGGTTTTGAGTTCGTTGTTGTTTGCTATGTTCCATTTGCGTTGTGTTAACGACTTGCTTGATTTGTTTGACATATCATCGAATGATACATCTTTTAGTCTGCTGCAGTGACATGGACTCTGGGCACGGACTTGTGAAATAAAGTTAATTAAAGTATTCTTCTGTTACGTTACGCTCAGTGAGTGGTTGATCCGAAAGTGGCAGACGAGAAAAGTACATGAGCACAGTTGTCTTTCTCGGGAGTATAGATGACTGTAAAACAGTATAGGCTGTAGCCGTATTTGCCCCCCGTTTCGAATTCGTTGGCACTTGGTTTTCGATTTGGAACTAAATATGATCTCCAATGGCCTACATGGTCAGTATATATCAAGCTTCAAACTGCGTTTCCGTATAGGT
>JAWNZC010000162.1:0-65000 GCA_035771165.1 Paragorgia papillata
AAATAGGATTATTGTGATATAGGGGTATTAGTTGTTGGTATTTAGATGGATGGTTTGTAAGTGTTGGATTGGAATGGGTTATGATATAATGAATGGGATTTTGAGGAGAAGAGTGGATAATTGTGGGATGATAGAAAGGTGTATATTGGTAGGATGAATAATTGGTAGGGGGAATAAATGTTGGTGATGATATATTAGGAGAGAATGAGAGGTGGGAGCGGTGTGATTGGGTTGGGGTATTTTGTTATGTGTAGTGTGGATTATTGTAGAGATGTTGATAGGTTTTGAGGGTATGAGTGTAAAAGTAAATGGGTTGTATTTTAGAAAATTGTTGTGGTTTGGGATGTGGGGATTTTGGTTATTGAGTGGTTTTATGAGGGATAAAAGGGTATAAGGTGTAGAGTGGGTGATGGATGGGTGGTGGTATGTGAAATTTTGGTTGGGGTTGGGTTGTTATGTATTGTTGTGGGATGTTGTTTTGTATTTAGGTCTGTAGATGGATAATGGTATATGATATAATGAAGATGAATGGATGTTTGATGAAAGAGGGAGGGGGGGTCTTATATGGGAGGATGGAATGGTATTGTAGGGTGTAGTGTGATAGTGTGTGATTGTATGGGTGGGTGTTGGAATGGTAGGAAAGATGGATTGAGGATATGATTGTTGGATAGGATGTGGGGAGGTTTATGTATAGTGGTGTTGTGAATAGTTGATGGATTTTATTGTAGGTTTTGGTGAGGGGGATGTAGGGTTAGATGGGTGGTAGATATAGAAAGGGATGGAATTGGATATTGATAGTATAGAGGTAGGAAAGTTAGTGGTTGAGTAACTGAATTATAGAGTAGTGGGTGGGTTGTAGGTGTTATATATAATATTTGTTTTTGATATGTTGGGATGGTGGAGGGGTGTGTGGATCGGAATAATAGGGTTGTAAATTTTATTTTTAGAGAATTAGGTTTTTACATTTAGTGATTAGTATGTTGTGGGTTTTGATTATTTGATTGTGGATTTAGGGGGATATAGGATGATGAGGTATTTATAATGGATGGTTTGTTTATTATTGAGTGGGTAGGGTGGGGGGGGTATAGATCATTGTATAATGAATGTGTTTTGTTATGACAAGTTTTTTTAGGAAATGGGTAAAAGGATGTGGATTTGATGGGAAGTTAATAATAGGGTGTGGTTTGTTTATAATGCTATTGTTAGGTATGTGAGTTAGGAAAGGAGTATTGCAATTGTGTTATGGAAGATGTTGGGAGTGGTTAGTTATAGGAGTTTGGTGGTGTATTGTTTTATAGAATATGGAATTGAAGTGGGGGAGATGAGTTGTTATGGTTTGAAATATGGGTGAGGTTCTGTTAAATTAATGATGTTCTTTGGTAGATTGTTTTTATTAGGGTGTTGTTATGGTTATGATGAGGGATATTTGTAGGTAAGTTATTAATAAATTTATAAAATATGTATATTTGGAATTAGTGGTTAGGGTGGAAACTGAATATTTTTAAAGATATTTTTGGGGAATATTGGGAGATTGGATAATTTGTGGTTTGGTGGGAACTGTTTATGGTTTATTGTGTATAATTTTTAATATATATTTGGTGAGTGTATTGATAGGGGGAAAAATATGTGGGATATATTTGATAGTTTAATTGTATGTATGGGTAACAGATTTTGGGGTGTATTATAATATAGGGTTAGGGGTGTGTGTATTAGGGTAATTTGTTAGGTGGTATGTGTTTATTATTGTGGGGGGGGTGAGGGTGGAGTGAATTAAAGAGTTTGGGAATTTGTTAAATGGTAATAGTATGAGATTATAACGATAAGTTGTTTAGGATTTTGTGTGTGTATGAAACTAAATTGTTTTTTAGAGTTAGTGGGATGGTTAATGGAGATGGGAGTGGGTTTTTGTGTTAAATTGGTGTAGAGGTTAGTGTTTGGTTAGTGGGGAAAAATATTTTTTGGGGTTTTCTTGATGTAGGAGGGATGGTTTGGTGTTTGGTGATGGGTTGTGTTATTATAAAGGTAAATTGTTAGTTAGGTATTGGGGAAGATAATGTGTACATAATTAGTGATGATAAAAGGTATATGAATATTTTTGTATGTATAATTTGAGTTAGAGAGTTTATGTGATGGAGTAGGTGATGGGTATGGTATTTTTGATGTTTGTAGGTAAAATTTTGTAGATTGGGTGGTATTTGGGGTTTGGTTAATTGTATATTTGGGTTGTTGGGAATTATTGATTGGTGATTATTAATTTGGGAATAGGGGTTTTTTATGGTTTGTTTATAGGGGGTATATTTTATTGGGTGTATGGGGAGTAGTTTTTGTTGATTTGTGAGTGGGATAGTGTGATTATGTTATTAATTATGATAAGGTAGGTGAGTGGGATTAGTTTAGTATATGATTATTTTATGTTTGATTGGGAATGAAGTTATGATGGTATGGGATGTGATGGGGAGGTTTTGGTTAGTTTAGTATTGTGTATTGTTTGGGTGTTTGTATGTTGATTTGTGGTAATGGTATAAAATTTTGGTGATACTATGATGATAAGTGGTAGGGTTTGTAGATATATTGTTTATAATGAAATGTTGTGGGTTTTAATAATATGTATAGTGGATTTTTGTTTAATTATGTTATTTATAAAAAAGGTGTTAATTGTAGTTTGATTAAGGATTATTTAATGAGGTGGTTTGGTGAAGAGTAAGATTTAGTTTATAATTATAGAGTAATGTTGTAATTTTGGTAGTAATAGTAATAGATTGGGGTTGATAATTTTGTTGATTGGTTATGGTGTTGGTTATTAATTATAGGTTTTTTGTGGGTAAAAATAAAATTTTAGTATAAAAAAAGATTATTGATAGGTTGGTAGGGTATATGTTATAATTATATTAGATGTGAATAGGGAGTATGGTATGTTTTGTGATTAGAGATTTTTTATATAAATTATATATGATATGTTTTATAATTATGGGGGTGTTGAGGTATATTATATGTGAAATATGGGTTAGTTAGGAATGATTTGGGTGGGAATTTTAGAGGGGGGGTGGTATTTACTTATATTATATATTAGTATGAGTTATATAATATTAGGAATATGTATGTTTGGTTATTTTATGGGAGGTATAGTGTAATATTGGGGGGGTAATATAATATTTTAAGGTGATATATTTTATATTGGTTTAGTTTTGTTAGGGATTTATATATTCTGAATTAGGTATGTTAAAGGAATAACATGTGGGATTTGATGAGAAGATGTATATTTAGGTATATTAAGGGTAAAATGTATAAATGTATATGTATGGGTTTGTGTGTGTTGTAGATTATGTAGTGATATGTTATGGAGATATATGGGGGAGAAGATTGGAAGTGGTAGTTTGGGGAGGATGAGTGATTGGTTATGAGGGGGTGTTTTTTATTTGGAGATAGTAATTAGGTTGGGGTTATTTTTTAAGATGAGATATTGGTGTGTAGAGGGGATTTGGTGGAGTTATTATATGGAGAGTGGTAGGGTGGGTTTTTTGTGGAGTATTGGGGGGTTTATAATTGAGGGTTCTTGGTTGTTTAGTGAGTGTGAGTAATGGTGTATATGGATGGGTTTGGTGGTTTTTGTGGAGGGGAGTGTAGATGGGGGGGGGTTAGATATTTTAATGGAGAGGGGGATAGATTGGTGGTTTTTTGGGTAGGAGGGTTGGGGGGGGTTTGATAGATGATTTGGGGGGGGTAGTGGGATTATTTGTGAGGTGGGGGTTGTTTGTTTGTTTGGTTGGGAATGGGGGGGGGTGGGTAATAATTGTTTTGGTATGGTTTTTTGGGGGGTTTGGATAGTTGGTTTGTGATGTTTTTAATATATAAGTTTGAGGGGGATGAGGGAGGTGGTTGGGGATAAATGGGGAGGGTATTGGTTGAGGGGGGGGGAGTTGGTGGTGTTATGTTTTTGAGTTGTTGGAGATGGGAGGGTGGAATGGGTGATAATAGGTGAGGGTTGATAATGGGTGTGGGTGTGGTTTATGAGTTGGGTTGGGGGTGAGGTTGTTTTGAGGGTTGTTGTATTAGAGAGATGGGTGTATTTATGGGAGGTTTTGGTTAGTGTTGGTTGGTTTTTTTGTGATGGAGTTATGGTGATGTAGTGTTTTAGGGAGTTGGTTGGTGTTGAGGTATGGGGTGGGGAATTTAGGTAGGAAGTTAGTATTAGTTTGTATGGGTGGAGTGGAGGGATGTAGTTGGGGGGTATGAGGGGGGATTTGGATTGTGATTTTGGAGGAGGGTATTTGGGGGGGAGGAGGTGGGGGGAGGTATTATGTTGGGTTTTAGTGAGGGGATAATATTATAGTTTTGGTTTTTGAGAAGATAGTAATGTTGTGGGGGGTTATTTAGGAGTGGTGGGATTGTTTATTGTTTTGTTTTTTAAGAATGATTGAAAATGAATAGGGGGTGTGGTGAAGTTATGATAGGGATAGTTTAATGTGATTGATTGGGGTTTATGAGGTGTATTGATTTTAAGTAGATGTTTAAAGGTGGGGGGGTTATGTGTATTAGTTGAGGGGGGGTGGGGGGTGGGGGTGTTATTGGGGAGGATTGAGTGTGTTGTGGTGGTGTTTTATGGTGGGTTTGTGTGGGGAGAGGGGTGGGTGGGAGGTGTTGTTATTTATTTTAGGGTTTTTGAGGGTAAGGGTTTTGGATTTTTTGGAGTTATTTTGAGTATGTTTTTGGGGGGTGGTGGGTAGGGGTTTTTGTTTTTGAGGTATGGCGTATGATGTATGGTGTGGAAAGAGGGTTTTGGGTTGAGTAATGGTATTGAGTTTTGGGGGTTATGTGGTATATTTGGTTGGTGTTTGTGTGGGGTAAGTTAGTTTTGGTGATGTGGTATTTGGGATTAGGGGGGTTTTGGGAATAGTGGTTGATTTTTGGGTTGTGGTAATTTTTGTGGGTTATTATTTAAATTATTTTTGAGTTATGGGGGGGGATAGGTGATTTGATTGTGGTATGTTTTGTTGGGAAGAGGGTAAATTGGGTAGAGTTATGTATTAGAGTAAAATTATTGAATGGGTAGGGGGGTGGTATTAGGATTTTGGGTATTTTATGAGGTAAGTTTTGTTGGGGATTTGGGGATTTTGTATTGTGGTTATGGGTGTGGGTTTATTTGTGTGGGATAATTGGAGGAGTGTTATTTTTGGGTTTTGTGGGATTAATTTGTGGGGTGGAGAGGGGTTGGGGGGGTTTTTGTTTTTTGTGGGGGTGGGGATTGAGGTGGGGGGTGTAGGAGGTTGTTTATTGGTGGGTGGGTGGTTTTTAGATGGTTTGGTAAAGTTGTGATGTGGGGTGTTTGTTGTTTGGTTATTTTGGATGTATTTTTGGGGTGTTGTGTTATGATAGTGGATTTGGTGATTATTGGGGGTTGTGGTTTGTGTGGGGTGAGTGTTGTATTTGGTGGTATAATTGGGGAGGGAGGGGTTTAGTATGTTTGTGGGGGGTTTTGTTTGGGGATTGGGGTTGGTTTGGATGGTATTTTTGGTGTTGAGGGGGGTTATGGGTGTTGATGGGGGATTATTTTGTGTTTTTTTTTATTATGGGGGTTAGGTTAGGGGGGTGGTGGGGGGGTGGGAGTGGGGATGGGGGGGAGGTTGTGGGTTTGTTTGGTTTGTAATTGTTGGTGGGGGTTTTGTTTGTATTGTAAGTTTTTTGGTGTTGTGGTTTTTGGGGGTGGTTTTTTATTTATTATTTGGATTGGGGGTTGAGGGTTTGGGGTTTGGTTTTTATGGGGGGGTTTTTTGTTGTATTGAATGGTTGAAGGTGGAGGATGTGTGGTTTTTATTGGAGGGTTATGTTGGGGAGTATGAAGGTTGTTTGGGTTGGGGGGGGGGTGGGGGGGGGTTTTTAGGGTGGTGATTTTAAAATTAAGGGTTGTTAGGGGGATTGTGTTGGGGGATGGTTGTTGGGTGGTTAGGGGTGTTTGAGGGGGTGAGTGGTTTGGGGTGGGGATTTTTGGGGTGGGGTTTGTTTGGTTGTTTAATGGGTGGGGTTGGGATTATTTAGAGTGTATTTGGTTAGGGGGGGATTTATGGTTGGTGGTTGGTTATTTTTAAAGGGTGTTTATGTTAATTTGGTGATTGGGTGGTGTTGTTGTAGGTTTTATATGGGTTTGGTGGAGTTGATTTTGGTTGTGTTTGTTGTGGTTTGTTTTGAGGTTGGGGTGGGTAGGATTTTTTGGGGAGTTGAAATGGGTATTTTTGGTTGTGTTTTTTTGGTTTTTATGGGGGGTAGTTTGTTTTGGTTTGGGGAGTAAGGTTAGAGTTAGGGGGTTGGAGGAGTAGTTTGGGGTTATTTTTTAGGATTATGGAGTATGGGTGGTATGTTTGGTTGTGGTTAAGGGGGGGTTAGTTGTGGGTGTTATTTTGTGGGTAGATATAGGGGTTGATTGGAGTGGTGGGGGTGTGGGTGATTATTAGGTTTGGGTGTTTGTTGGGGTGATGTTTGTGGAGTGGAGGATATTGGGGGGGGTGGGGGTTTTTGTTAGTGGGGAGGTATTTTAAAGGGGGGGGGATTGTGAGGGGTGGTGGGGTGGGGGGGTGGGGGGAGAGGATGTAATTGTGAGGATTAGGTGGGTGGTGGGTTGGTTTAGTGTTGGGGATGGGTTTGTTGGTGGGGAGGGGAGATTTTTGATATTATGTTGGTGATTTGTATTTGGGTGGGGGTGGTTTGTGGTGTTGTGTGTTGGATTTTTTAAGGGATTGATTTGTTTGTTAGGAAGGGAGTTTTAGTTTTATGTTAAATGTTGTATTGGGGATTTTAGTGTAGGAGGTTAGTTGGTGTTTGGTGGATTTGGATGGTGGTTTTTGGATTGAGGGATTGTGGGGTAGGTATAGTGTGGGATGGGTGTGTGGTTTGTTTTGATTTGGTGAGGGTGTTTGGTGGTGAGTATTATTATTTTGGTGTTGGTAGATGGGGGGTGGGTGTTGGGGGGGGGTTTGGTTTGGTGTATTTTGAAGTTTTATTGTTTTGGGGTAAGATTTTGGTGGGTAAGTGGAAGATGAGTTAATTTTGGGTTTTGTTTTAGTTATGTTGTTGGGTTGTGGGGGGGGGGGTGGTTTTTGGATGGATGGTGTATTTTTTGGTTTATGTGGTGGGGGTGTTGTTAGGGGGAGGTTTTGTAGGTGTTTATGGTGGGGGGTTGTTGTGGGGGTGTGTTGATGGTTGGGGTGTTGAGTGGGTATGGTGGGGATGGGGTGTGTTTTTGGGTTGGTTGGTGAGTATGGGTGTTTGTGGTGGTTGGGTATTTATTGTGGGTGGTGTTGGGTTTTGATTTTGGTGGGGTTATGTGGGTTGATTAGGGTGTGTGGGGGGGGAGGGATGGTGGGGGGGGGGGGAGTTGGGAGGGTGGGAGAATGGGGAGGGGTAGGTGATGGGGTGGGGGGGATTTGTTGGAGTGGGGGGGATAGTTTTGATTTATTAGGGGGGAGGTTTGATGGGTTGGAATGTGGGGTGAGGGGGGGGAGGGGGGGATTTTATGTGGTTGGTTTGGGAGGAGAGGTTTATGTATTGTGGGTGTATGGGGATGGGGGGGGGTTGTATGGGGGGGGGGGGATGTTGGGGGGTGGTTGGGGTGGGGTTGGGTGGGTGGTGGGTTTGTATTAGTTTTGTAATGGTGTGGTGGGGTTTGAGGGAGTTGAAGGGGGGTGGGTGGTTTGAAGAGGGGTTTTTTGGGGTGGGTTGTGGGGTTTGGTGTGATATTGGTGTTTGTGGGGGTGGGGGATGGGGGGTGTTGGGTTTATGGGGGTTTTATTGGGGGTTGATGGTGGATTGTGGGGGGTTTATGGGTAATTTGGGGTAGGGGTGGGGTTAGTTTTTGGTTTGTGTTGTGGGGGTTTTGTGGGGTGTATTTTTTTGTTTTGTGGGGTTTTTGGGGGGGGGGGGATGGGGATTTATTTTGGTGTGTGGGGAATTGGGGTTGAGGGGGGGGTTGTTGGGGAGGGTTTTGTTGGTTTTTATGTTTGTGGTGTTTTGGATTAGGTTTTTGGTGGGGGGGGGGGGGGGTGGGTTGGAGGGGGGGTTTTTGGGGGTGGTAGATGGGGAGTGAGGGGGTTGGGATGTTTGGGGTTATTTGAGGGGGGTTTTGGTGTAGGTGGTATTGGGTGATGGGGGGGGGGGTGTGGTGTTGATAAGTTTTGTTGAGGGGGTGTTTGGATGGGGTTGTTGGGTGTGTGGTTTTGGGAGTTTGGGTGGGGTTTGTGGTATTTTGGGGGGGGTTTTATGGTAGGGGTTTGGTGGGGGTGGGAGGTGGTTGGGGGGGATGGTGTGTTGAGATGTTATATTGGGGGGGTGGTGGGTTGTTGGAGGGGGTGGGTGTGGGGGGGGTGGGTTGATTGGGTTTGTGGAGGGGGGTTGGTGATTGGGGGATTTTGGAGTATTGTGGGGGTGGGGTTTGGATGGGGGTGGGGGGGGGGGGGTGTTGGGGTTTTTGATGTTGGGGGGGGGGGGGAGTGTGGGGTTTTTTGGTGGTTTTAGATAGTGGGTGTAATGGGTTTGGGGGGGGGTGGGGTGGTGTTGGAGGGTTTGTGGGGGGTTTGGGGGGGGTATGGGGGGGGGGGGGATGGGGGGGGGGTTGTTTTTGTTTGGGGGGGGGGGATGGGGGGGGGAAGGGATTATTAGGGGGGGTTTGTTGAGGAGAAAGATTGAGGTTTATTTATTGATTGGTGAGATGTTTGGGGGAATGGGTGGGGGTGTTTGGGGAATGAGGTGGGGAGTGGTATATGTGAGGATTTGGGAAGGGGTTTTGTTGGAAAGGGTTATTTGTTTAATTTATTGGTGGTTTGGGGGGGTTTTGGGGGGTTTTGGTTGTGGGGATTGATATTGGTAGTGTGTAAGGGGAGGGGATGGTGTGGGTGTGGGGGGGGATGGTTGGTTTTGTGGGATGGGTTGGGTGGGTGTATTATGGTGGTTATGGGTGGAAGGGTGGGGGGGTGGGGGGTTGGGGGAGATTTTGAGGGTAGTTTTTGGGGTTTGAGGATTGGGAGGGAGTGTTTTAGGGGGGGTTTTGGGGGTGAGAGGGGGTGTTTTGGGTGTGGGGATGTTTGTTTTTTGATGTTTGTGTATGGGGGGTGTGGGGTGATGTTGGGGATGAGGTGTGGGTGTGTGTTTTGGGGTAGATGGTGTTATGGGTGGGAAGTTGTGGATAGTTGGGGGGTTTGGGGTGGGAGTTTGTGTTTTTTGGGGTATGGTGTGGGGGGTTTTGTTTGTTGGTGTTTTTATGGGTTGGGGATGGATGGGGGTGTAGTTTGGGTGGGTATGTTGGGGTTAGGGGGGTGGGTTGTGGGGGGTGGGGGGTGGTGTGGTGGGGGGGTGTTGTGTTATTTTGTTTATGGTGGTTTTGTTGGGGGGTTTGGGTTGGATTTTTGTTTTTTGTTTGTAGGGGGTAATTTAATGGGTTGTGGGGGGTAGGGGAGTTTATTTGTGAGATTGGTTAGTGGGGGGGTTGGTTTGGGATGGAGTTGTATGGGTTTTGTGATGATTGTTGGGTTTTGGGGGGGGGGGTATTTTTGGTTTTGTAAGTTGGGTTGATGGTGATGTTGTTGGTGGTGGGGGGGTTTGGTTTTTGGGGTTGTTTTTTTGTGATGTGGGTGGGGATGTGTTTTGGTTTATTTTTGTGGGGGGGGTTTGTGTGTTGTGTTATTGAGGTTTATGGGGGGGGAGGAGAAGGGGGGTGTTGTTGTTGGTTTATAGATATTTTTTTTTTTGTGGATTGTTTTGGAATTGTTTGTTTTGTTTTGGGGTTATTTGGGGATTTGAAATATTTTGTTTTTTGTTGAATGGATAAGTGGGGGTTTTGTTGTATTGTGATTTTATATAGGATATGGAGTGGTATGGAGATTTTTTGGTATGTTGGGGAGGGTTGTGTGGGGGGTGGATGGTTAGTTTTGGGTGGGTGGGGTATTGTGGGATTAAATGGATTTTTGGTTTAGTATTATGGTAGTTGAGTGTTGTGAGGGTGGTGGGTTATGGGGGGGGGGGGGGGGGGGGGTTAAGAGGGGGGGGATGTTTTAGGTGGAGTTTTTGGGGGTAAGGGGAGGGTGTGATATATTTTGGTTTGTGTGAATGTATTTTTGTTGGGGTGGGGGGGGTGGGTTTGGTGTGGTTTATGTATTTGGGGGTGGGGGTTGGTGGGGGGGTTATTTTATTTTGGGGTGTTGTTTGGTGGTAATTGGTTTTTTAGAGGGGGGAGGGGGGGTGGGTGGATGTGGGGTGTTGTTGGGGGGGTTGTGGGGTTTGTATGTTGGGTTTATTGTATGGGGTGGGGGTTGGGGGGGGATGTGGTAGGTATTGGTGTGTTGGTGTTTGATGGGGGGTTATGTTTGTTTGGAGGTGGGTTGTTGGGTAGGTGGGGGGGGGTTGGGGGTAGGTTTATTTAATTTTTTTTTTTGGGGATGGTGGGGGATTGGGTGGGTAGGTGGGTGTGGTTGGGGGGTTGTGGTATTTGTTTTTGGGTATTTGTTGGGTGGTGTGGGGTGGGGGGGGGGGGTGAATGTTGGGGGGTGTGGGGTGTGTGGGGGGGGGGGAGAGAGGGGGGGTTTGTATTTGGAGTGTGGTTTGGTAGGTTTATTGGGGGGGTTTTTGAATGTGGGGGGGTTAGGGTTTTATGTTTTTGGAATAGGGGTTGGATGGGGGGTATGGGTGGTAGATGTGGGTTTGGAGGGGGATTGGATTTTGGGTATATTATGTGGGGGGGTGTGGTGATGTTTTTAGGTGATTGGGGGTTAATTTATTTGGGGGGTGTGAGGGGATTTTGGAGAGTGTTAGATTATAGGTGGTTTTTGGTTGGGATTTAGGGTTTGTATGTTGTTGGGGAGAGGGAGGGAGTGGGGGTGTTTATTGGAGGGGTATTATGAATGGAGGGGAGTTGAGATTTGGATTTGGTGAGGTTTTGGAGGGGGGAGGTGGTAGGGAATTGTAGTATTGAGTGAGTTAAGGGGGGGGGTTTTAGGGGGGGAGGGGGGGGTTTGGATGGGGATATGTTGGGGTTATTTTATTAATGTTTTATATGTGGTTTGGGGTAGAGTGTTTAAATTATTATAGGTGGATGTAGGGAGTTTTGGAGGTGGTTTTTGGGGGGGGGGGATGTGTTTGTAATTAATGGGTGGATGGTTAATGTGGTGAGGGGAGGTTATGGTGTGGGGGGGGGGGATGTTTTTGAGGGTTATTGGGTGTAGGTATGGTTATTGAGTGGTTTAGATTGTGGTTATTTATTTTGTTTGGGTGATATTGGATTTGATGTGGGATGTGTTTGGGGGGGGATTTTGAGGTGGGGGGGGGGTGTGTTGGGTTTTAGGTTGATATGTGGGGGATTTTGGTGTTTAAATTGGGGGGTGAGTTTTATTTAGGGTTTTTTTTTGTGAATTAATTTTAGTATAGAGTGTGGGGTGGGTGTTTATTTGGATGGTGAGGATTGATGGTTTGTTGTTAATTGTTTGGGGGGTAGGGGGTAGGGTTTTTTGGGGGGGAGTGATGTTAGAAGGAGAGGGGGGTTTGGGAATTGGGGGAGGGTGGGGTGTTGTGGGTTTTGGGGGGTTGGTGATTGGTGGTGGTTAGGGGAGGTTTTTTAGGAAGGTTTGTGATGATTGTGTGAGATTGTTATGGGGGGGGGGATGTTTTGGGGTGGGGGTATTTAAAATTGATTAGTGGGAGAATTGGTGGGGTGGTTGTGGTGGTGATGGTTGGTTTATTGGGTATAGAATGGGGGGATGTATGGGGAGAGTGGTAATGTGGAGGATTGATATTTTGATTTTGGGTATGATGAGTGAGTTTTTGGGGATTTTTGTGGTTTGGGGTGGAGGGGGTTTTAGATTGTTTTTGGTGTTGTGGGAGGGTGTTGGTTGGAAGGGAGAGGGGTTAATTATGTATGTGTATTGGGGGTTGAGTGTATTTGTGGGGGGGTGGGGTGGGGGGGGGGGGGGGGGGTGGGGGGGGGGGGGGGGGGGGGGGGGGGGGTGGGGGGTGTGGGGGTGGGGGGGGGGGGGTGGGGGGGGGGGGGGTGAGGGGGTGGGTGGGGGGGGTTGGGGGGTGGTTGGTTGGTGTGGGGTGTTGGGGGGGTGGGTGTGGGGGGGGGGGATGTTTTTGTGTGGTTGTTTGGTTTGTGGGTGGGTTGGGTGGGGGGGGGGGGGTGGTTGGTTTGTGTGGGGGGTTGGGGGGGGGGGGGGGGTTTAGGGGGGTTTGGGGTTGGGGGGGGTGGTTTGGGGGGGGGGTTTTGTTTGGTTGGGGGGGGTGTTTTGGGTTTTGGGTTGTTGGGGGGGTGTGGGGGGGTGTTGTTTGGGTTGGTGTTTAGGTGTATGTGGGGGGTGGTGTGGTGGGGTTGGTTTGGGGGGGGGTTGGGGTGTTTTTTGGTGGAGGGTGGGGGGGTGGGGGGGGGTGTGGTGGGTGGGGGGTTGGGGGGGGAAGGTATTTGTGGGATAATGGGGGGGGTGAGGTTGTTGTGTGGTTTTTGGATTGGGGTGTTTATTTAATTGGGGGGAGGTGTGTGGGGGGTTTTATTAGGAGGGGGTGAATGTGTGGGGGGGTGGTATTTTAGGGTGTGGTTTGGGTGGTTGGGGGGTTTGGGGTGGGAAGGATTTTGGTAAAGGTTTGTTATGGTTGGGGTTTTTTGTGGGGGGGGGGGGGGTGTAGGTTGGGGGGGGGGGTGGGTGGTGTATGGGGGTTTTGGTTTTTTTGTTGGTGTGTTTTGTTTTTTTTGGGTTGTTTGATGATTATGGGGGGGGTGTGTTTTTGGTGTTGTTGGTTAGGGTGGTAGGGGGGGGGGTTTTGGATGGGGGGTGGTTTTTTTGGTTTGTGTTTTGGGGATTGTTTTATGGGGTTGTTTAGTGGGGGAGTGGGGATTTGGGGGGGTGGGGGTAGGGGGTGGGGGGGGTGGGTATGGGTGGGGGGAGGTTGGGGGGGAGGGGGGGGGGGGGGGAGGTGGGTGTTAGGGGGGGGGGGGGTTGGGGTGATGTTGGTTATTTTGTGGGTGGGGGGTGAATTGTGGGATTTGTTGGGAAGGGTGGGGGGGGGTGTTGGGGGGTGTTGGGGGGTGGTGGTGGTTTTTTGGTAGATTGTGTATGAGTGGTTTGTGGGAGTGGGTGGGGGGGGGTTTTTTTTTTTGGGGTGGGTTGGGTGTGTGTTGGGGGGTGGGTATGTGTGTGTGTGGTTGGTTGTGTTGGAGGGGGTATTTTGTTGGTTGTTTTATGGGGGGGTTGGGGGGTTGGGGGGGTTGGGGGGTGGGTGGTGATTTTGGTGGGGGTGTTTTTGGGTGGGTTGATTGGTATTTTTTTTAGGTAATGGTTTTTTGAGTTGGGATGTTTGGTTGGGGGAGTATTGTTGTTGGGTGGTTTGTTTTTTGGGGTGTGTGTGGGTTGTTGTATAGTTTTTGGGTGTTTTTTTGTTTGTGGGGGGTTGTTTGGGGGGTTTTTTATTGGAGGTATGTGGGTGTGTTGTTATAGGTGTGTGGGGGTTTGGGGGTTTTGTTGGGGTATTTTTGGGTTTTGGGGTTTGGGGTTGGGGGGATTTGGGGTGGGGATGTGGTGTTTGTGGGGGGGATATGATGGGGGGGGGGGGGGTTTTTTTTTTTGTGGGGGTTTTGTGGATTTTAATATGTGTTGGGGTGGGAATTATATGGAGTTAAAGTTATGGGGTGAGTGGGTTGGGTTGGGGGATTTGGGATTTTTAATTGGAGGTGGTGGGTTGAATTTATTATTGGATTTATGGGGGGTGGGGTGTGTTTTTTGGTGTTTTGTGGTGGTTTATGGTTTTGGGGGTGGATATTATAAGGTTTTTTGTTTTGATATATATTATTTGTTATGATTTTTTATATTTTTGGGTTGGTTTGTGGGTGTGTATTGGGTTAAATTGTTTTAGTTGGGTAGGGGGTTTTGGGGGTTAGTGGGGGTGATGTGTGGTTTTTGGGTGGGTTGGAGAGTAATATATAGAGAAGATGGTGTTATGTGGGTAGGGTGGGTGGGGTGTTTTAGGGGTGTGTTGGTAGGTGGTGGTGGTTATAATTTTGTTTTGTTGATATGGAGTGTATGGGTTAGTGGTAGAATGTTATTTGAAGGAGGGTTTTTTTTATGTTATAAGGGTTTATGGGTTTTAGTGTGGATTAGGTGATTGTGGGGGTTATGTTTTTGGGTTTGAGGAAGGTGATGGGATGGAGGGGGGGGGGGTTTGTTTTTTTGGTTTGGGGGGTGATTGGTTGTGTTTTTTTGTTGTGAATATGGTGGTTTTTTTTATTAGGGTTGGGGGTGTGGTTGGGATGATTTTGTTTATTGGGGTTGGGGGTTAGTGTTGGGGTTTTTGGGGAGTTTTTGGTGTTTTGTTGGGGTGAATGATGTTTGTGGGGTGTATTTGTTTGGGGTATGGGGGAGTGATATAGATTTGGAAAAGTTGAAGGTGTTTGGGAGGGATAGGGTTTGATATTTGGTAATAATGTGTTTTGGTGATTGTGGGGTTTGGGGGGGTGTTTTTTAGGTGGGGTTTTTGGGGATTTGGTTTAATTATTTTGGGTGTTTTTTATGTGGTGTGTTTGGGGGGAGGGGGGTTTATTGTTTGGTAGAATTTTATATTGGTAATGTGTTAGATGTAGGGGAGTGTTAGAATGTTTTGTTTTTGGGTGGTTTTTGTTGGGTGGGGGGGGGGGTGTTATTGTGGGGGGTTAATTGTTGTTTTTTGTGGGTGTGTTATGTGTATTGTGATTTTTTTAATGGGGGATAAAAGGGTTTGTTGTTATGGGATTTGTTTTTGAGTGATTTGTGTGATAGTGATGTTTGTGTAGTGAAGGGGGGGGTGGTAGTGTTTTTTTGGATTTAGGGTTAATTTATTTTTGGTTTATGGGAGGGTGTAGTGTTATTTTTAATGGGTTGGGTTTGTGGGGTTGTAAGTTTGGTTGTTTTTTTTGGGGGGGTTTTGTGATGGGGGTAATTTATTGGGGGTTTTTAATGGTATTTGGGGGAGGAGATAGGTGGGTATTTGTGGTTTTAGGAGGGTTGGATTTTTTTGTAGTTGGATTTTGGGTTTTGGGGAGGGGGTTTGGGTTTTGGGATTTTGAGTATATTTTTATTTTTTTGTGTTTGTGGGGGGTGGGGGTGGTGTTGGGGTTTTTGTTTGGTGGGGTGGGGGTGGGTGGATTGTTGGGGAATGGGGGGGGTGGGGGTTTGGTGTGGTGGTTATTTGGGGGGGGGGGGGTGTAGTGATGGATGGTGGAGGGTGGTTTTTATGAATTATTGTATGGTTGAGTATAGTGGGGTTTTGTTTATTGGGGATATATAATAAAGTTGTAGTTTGGGGATGGAATTGGTTGTAGAGTGTGAGTGTATTTAGGGATTTGGGGTGTTAGGGGGTTGTGTTAGGGGGGATGATGTTGTTTGGATAAATTGGTAATGGTTGAATATGGTTTTTTTGAGTGAGGGGTTGTGAGGTGATAATGGTTTATAGAGTTTGTAGGGTTTGTGATGGGGTGGTTGGGGGGGTTGGATGAGGTTAGTTTGTTGTGGGGAGATTGGAGTGTTTTTTTGGTTATTATTGTGTGGGGATTAAGGTTTGGTTGAGTGATGTAGGGTGGGTGGGTTGTGAGGATTATAGTGGATTGATTATATTGTTGGTAATGGATGTGAGGGGGGGGGTTTGGTGTGGGTTTTTGGTGTTTATGTTTTGTTTGTATATGGTAGGAAGAGTTTATTGGGATGGGGGGTGATTTGAGTTGGTAAGGGTTATTGTGGTTGGTGGGGGGTTTGTTTGGGGGTTTGTTTTTTGATGGTTAATGGGATTTTATGTAGTTTGTGGTTTTGGGGTGGAGTTGTAGAGTATTTATAGGGTTTGTATATGTGTGTTAGGGAATATAGGGTTTGTTAATGATGTTAGTTTGTTGGGTTATATTAGTGGTTTATGGTATGATTTAATGTTTGATTGTGGAGTTTAGTTTTTGGGGGAATTTTAGTGAGTGGGTATTATTTTGTGGGGGGATTGTGGGGTTGGGTTTGAAGGTTGGTAGGGTAGGATGTTATTTATGGGATTTAAAGGGGGATGTTTGAGTTTGGTATTATTGGAGGGTATTAGTGAGGGTGTGTTATAATGGATTGTTGGGAGGAGTGGTTGTGGTATAGATTGTTGAGGGTATGAGATTGGTATTGGGGGGTGGTTTGTGGTTGGTTTTTGTTATTGAAATTGGTATAATTTTGGGAGGTTTGGTTATGAGGGGTGGGGTATTATTTGGTTAGGGGTTTGATTATATGATTTGTGTTTATTTTTTAGATTTGGTATTGTAGAGTGTGATTGAGGAATTTTTTTTATATAGTTGTTGGGGTGTATTGGTGGTGGATATTGTATATTGAGGGTGTGTTTGGGTGATGGGTGGGTGGTGTTGGGGGGGGGATGAGATTGGGGAGGGTTTTGTGGGATTAGGTAGGGTAGATGTAGTGTGGGATAAGGGAGTATAATGTTTTTGTTTAAAAGGGTATTTGAGGATATGGGGTTAATAGGGTGGGGAGGTATGGAGGTTGTTTTTGAGAATTGGGGGTAGGATATGGTTAGGGAGTAGGTATTGTGGAATTAGGGGTAGGTTTTTTTTGTTGGTTAGAGGTTGTAGATAATTAATGGTTGTGGGGAGGAATATGTTGAGGTTTGGATGTATGTTGGGTGAGGATTGGGGTGTTTGTATTTGGAGTTTGGGGTAGGTATTATTTTAGGGGAGGGGGGGGGGGAGGGTATGGTGGTTTGGGAGTATTTGGGTGTGGTATTTTATAGGGTATTGTTAGGTATGTGTATTGGAAGTGTGTTGGGGGTATATAAGGTATTTTGGGATGAGGGTGATGGTGTATGTATGTGGTTTTGTTTATTAGAGAGTTTAGGGGGATGTTGGGGGTTTATTTTGAGGTATTGATAATAGTTTAATTTAGGGGGTATGGGGGGGGTAGTATGTGGGAGGGTTTGGTTGTTTGGGGAGGTATTTAGAGGGTTATGGTTTTAATAATAGAATATGGGGGTGTGTAATGGGGGGTTTTTAATTGATTGGGGGGAATTTTTTTGGGTTGTTAGGGGTAGATATGGGTGTTTTGTTAATGTATTGTGGTTATTTTTGGATGGGGTGTTAAATAGGGTTTGGAGTTATGGGGGTTTGTGGAATGTATAGGGGTAGTTTGTTTTAGGGGTGTGTATATTTTTAATTGGGTTGTATTTATGGGTGGAGGTTGTGAGGGTATGGTGGGGGGTGTAAATTTGGTTTTGGTGGAAGTTAATGGGGTATTTGAGAGTGGGGAATAGTGAGGAGGTTGTGGGGAGTGGAGTGTTTTGGTAGTGAGGGGATTAAGGGGATGGGAAGGGGTTTGGGGTTGGTGAAGGGGGTTGTGAGGATTGAGAGGAGGGGTATAAGTTTATAAGGGAGAATGTGTTGTGAAGGGAGGTGGTTGGGAGGGAGGGTGGGGATATGGTTGGGTTGTGGGTGGAGTGTTGTATGGGGGGTGTATTGTAGGGTGGGGGAGTGTATGATGGGAGATGATTGTAGTAGGAGATTGGGGGTGTTGGGGATTGGGGGGTGTATAGTGGGGGTTAGGGGGAGTTTTGTGGTTGGGGGGGTTGGGGAAGTTTGAGATTATGTGAAGGGTGAGGGGGGGGGGATGGGTTTTTTGATTGTGGGGAAGATGTAGGGGTTTTAGGGGGGTTTGGAGGATAGGTGATGTGGGGGGAAGGGGAAGGAGGTGTGGGGGATTTGGGTTTTGATGAGGGGGGGGGTATAAATATTTGGGGGTATGATTGTTATGGGTTTTATGGGTTTGGTGGGGGGTAGTTAGTGTGGTATTGATGGGGTGATGGTTATTGTTATATGGGGGGAGGGGGGTTTTGTGATGGGTGTTGTTTTTGGGAGGAGTTATGGGGGGTGGGGGGGGAGTGGGGGTTTTGATGGGGTGGTTGTGTTATGTTTTAGGGTAGGGGGGGTGTATGAGTTTGTGGGTGAGTTGGATGAAGGTGATATTGAGGATTTATAATTGATATTGAGGGGGTGGTGTGTTTGTTGGGGGGGTTTTTAAAATATATTGAGGGTATATTGTTGGGGGTTTGGTTGTTTTTTTATTTGATGTGTGGTATGTAGGTGTGAGGGTGAGAGTTATGTTATTGGGGTTATTGGGGTGGGGTGGTGTTTTAGGGGTTTTGGTAGGGTTGTTGGGGGGGGAGTTTGAGTTGGGATGTTTGTGAGGTTTTGGTGGGGTGTGGAGAGATGTTGTGTGTGTTTGTTGATTGGTAGGGGGTAGTTTTGAGTGATTGATGTAGGATATGGAGTGTTTTTTGGGGGGTGGAGTGTATTGGTGGGGTGTTGATGTTTTTGGGTTAATTTGATGGGGGATGGGGGAGTGTTTTGGTATATAATTTGATGGGGTTGGGATTTGTTTTTAGGTATTTTTGTGGGGGTTGGTTATTGTAGTGTATTTATTTTGGTTTTGGATAGAGGGGGGGGGGGTTGGTGTTATTGAATGTAGGGGTTTTTGTAGGGGATGGTTGTATGTATATTAGAGGTGAAGGATTAATTGGGGGGTTAGTTGGTGTTGGGTTTATTTATTGGGGATTTGGGGGTTGGGGTGAGAGATGGAGGGTTGTTTTTGGTATGGGGGATGTGGTGTATATGTTTTGTAAGGGGGGGGGATGTGGGGTGGATTTTAGGTATGGTGGATAGGGTGGGTGTAAAAGGGGTTATTTGTGTTTTAGTTATGTGGTATTTATTTGGTTGGATTAGGGTGAGAGGTGAGGTTAATGGAGTTGTGGTTGAGAGGAGTGGTGGTGTGATGGGGGGTATGAAGGGGAGGGAGTAAGGGATTTATGGTATTGGGAAGTTTTTGAGGGAAGTGGGGAGGTATTTTATTGTTGGGGGGGTGTATGGGGGTGTTTATGAATGATAGTTGAGTGGTTTTTTAGGATTAAGATTAGTTGTTTTGTGTGGGATTTGTTTTTATTTGATTGTTTGGTTGATGGGTGTGTGTTTGTAGTGTTGTGATATTGGTGATGAATTAGTGGAGTTAGTTATGATAGGTTTGATGTTGTTTGTTGTGGGGGTTTGGGTATTTGGTTGGGGGGGGATGGTGGTGAGATGGTGGGGTAGGGGTTGTGGGAGTGAGTTTTTTGGAGGGGGGGTAGGAAATTTAGGGGATAGGGGGGGGGGTGGAGTTGTGGTGGGGGGGGGGGTGGGTTGTAGGTGTGTTTGGATTTATGTGGGTGGTTGGGGGGAGTGTTGAGGGGTGGGGGGTGAGGGGGGAGTTTTTGGGGGTGAGGGGGTGTGTGTTGGGGGGTGGTGTGTATTGGGTGTGGGTGGGTGTGTGAGGGGTGGTGGGGGGGTTGGGGGAGTTGTTTTATGGGGGTGGGGGTTAGTGGGGTTGATATTTGTGGGTTTGGTTGTGGGGGGATGAAATGATGGTTTGTAGGGGGTTATGGTGGGGTGTTGAGGAGGTTGGTTGGGTGGGAAAGATTGTTTTGTTTGTTTGAATTGGGTGTGGGTGTGTAATTTGGGGGGGTGTGGGGTTTTTTATTTTGTGTGGGTTTGGGGGTGGGGGGGATGGTTGATTTTGGGGATGTGGGAGAGTGGATTGGTGATTATTAAGTTGTTTTGGGGTTAAGGGGGAGGGGTGAGGGGGAGGGTTGTGTTAGTGGTTAAGGAATGTTGGGGGGGTTGGGATTTTGGGGGGGGGTGGGTGGGATGAGGGGTTATTGGTTAGGTGGGGGTTGTGTGGTTGATGGAGATTTTGGGGGGAAGACAGGTTAGTGTTGATGATAGAATTGTGGGGTTTGGGGAGGTGGTTTGATTTGGTGGGTCTGGTTGGGTGGGGGTGTGAGATGGGGGGTGGGTGTTGGGGGGGAGATTTATGTGGTGGTTTGGTGGGGTTTTGTTGGGGTAGTTGGTTTTGGGGGGTAAGGGGGGGTTTTGGTGGGGGTGGTTTTGGGTGTGGGGTGGGGTGTGGAGTTGGGGGGGGGTTTTTGTGGGGTGTTGGGAGTGGGTTTTGGTGTGGTGGAGGGGTTTGGGGTATGGGGGGGTGTTGTGGGGGGGGTGGGTTTTGTTTTTGATTGAGGGGGGGGGTGTGGGGGGTGGGTGGGGGGTTGGGGGTGTTGAAGTTTTATGGGGATGGGTGAGTTTATGGTGATAGTTTTTGATGTGTTTTATTGGGGGGTATGGTTGTTTTTTTGTGATTGGATTTTGGTGGGGTTGGGTGTATGGGGGTTTTGGTGGTTTGGTTTTGGGTTGGTGGGTGTGTTGGGGGTTTTTTGGGGGGGGGGGTTGGTGAGGTTTTGTGTGGGTGAGGGGTATGTGGGTAATTGTTGGTGGTGGGGGGGGGGTAGTGATGTTGTTGGGGGGGTTTAATTGTGTTGGTGGTGTGGGGGGTGGATAGGTGGGTGTTATTGGTGGGGGGGGTTTTGTAGTGGTTTGGGTTTATTGGTGTGGTGGGGGGAGGGTGGTTTTTGTGGGGTAGGGGGATGGGAGGGGTTTGGGGGGGGTGTTGGTGGGTTTGGTGGTTGGGGGGGTGGTGTTTTTTATGGGTGTGTATGGGTGGGGTTGGTTGGTTATGGGGGTGTGGGGGGGGGGTTTGGGGAGGTTATGTTGGTTTTGGTTTGGGTGGGTGTGGTGGGGGGGGGGGGGGTGGGGTGGTTTGTTGATGTTTTTGTATGGGTGGGTGTTGGGGGAGTGTGGGGGGGGGGGGGGGGGGGTTTTTGGTGTTTTTTGGGGTTTATTGGGGTTTTTGTTTGTGGGTGGTGGTGTGTTGGGGTGGGTGGGGTTGGGTGTTGGGGTGGTGTGGGGGTATGGTTGGGGGGGTGTGGGTGTTTGTGTTTGGGTGGGGGGTGGGTGTGTGTTTGTTGGGTTTTTGTTGGGGGGATTGGTGGGGGTGGGGTTTGGTGGGGGTTGGGTTGGGGTATTATGTGGGTTGTTTGTTGGGGGGGGGTTGGGGTGGGATGGGGTTTTTGTATTTTTTTGTTATTTATTTATTGTTTATGTGGGGTGTAGGGTTTGTGGGGTTTGTTTTTGGGGGGTTGTGGGTTTATGGGTGGTGTTGTTGGGTTTTTTGGGGATGGGTTGGTTGTTTTTTGGTGGGTGTTTGTGGGGTGGGGGGGTGTTTTTTTTGTGGTGGTGGTTATTTTTGGTGTGGGGGGGTGGTGGGGTGGGTTGTGGGGTGGGGGGGGGTGGTGGTGGGGGGGTGGGGGGGTTTTGGGGTTTGGGGTGGATTGTGGGGTTTTGTGGGGGAGTGGGTTGGTGGGGGATGTGGTGTTTTGGGGGGTTTGTGTTGTGTGTTTGTGAGTGGTTGTGTGGGGTTGTTTTTGGGTGGGTGGTTGATGTGGGGTTGTGTGGGGGGGGGGGTGTGGGGTTTGTGGGTGGGGGTGGGTTGTGTGGGGGGGGGGTGGGTTGTTTTTTTTTGTTTTATGGGTTGGGGGGTGTGTGTTGTTGTTGGGTGGGGGGGTTGGTTATTGTTTGGGTGGGTGTTTGAGGGTATTGTTTATGTTTGATTGGGTGGGTAATGTGTTGGGGTGGGGGGGGTTGGTGGGGTTTGTGGTGTTGTGTTTTGTAGGGGTGGGGGGGGGGGGTGGTGTTGGGGGGGGATGGGGGGTTTTTGTATTGTGGTGGGTTGTGGGAGGTGATGGGGGGTGTTGGTGGGTGTGGTTTGTGTTTGTTGTTGTGTGGGGGGGTGGGGGTTTGGGGTGTGGTGTGGGGGGTGTGTTTGGTGTGGGTGGTTGTGGGAGTTGGTTTGTTGTTGGGTTGGTTGTTTTTGGGTGGGTGGTTGGGTGGGTGTTGGTTGGTTTGTGGGGTGGGGGGTTGGGGGGGTGGGGTTTGGTTTTGGTTGGGGGGGGGGGGGGGGGTGGTGGGGTTTTTTGGGGTGGTGTTTGTATGTGTGGTGTGGGTGGGTATTTGGGTTTGTGGGTTTTGGGTGGGGTTGGTTGTTGGGGGGGGGGTGGGGGTGGGGGGTGGTTTGGTATGGGGGGGGTGGGTGTTTTTTGTTGGGGTTTGGGGGGGTTGGGGTGGGTATGTGAGTGTGGTGTTTTGGTTTTGTGTGGGGGGGATGGGGGTGGGTTTGGGGGGGGGTGGGGTTGTGGTTGTTTGGGGTGTGGGTGTGTGTGGGGGTGGGGAGGTTGGGGTTTTTGGGGTGGATTTTGTGGTTTTGTTGGGGTGGTGGGTTTTTAATGGTGTGGTTGGGTGGGGTTTTTTAGGAGGGGGTAGGGGTTTGGTATATTAGTGGGTAATGGGGGAATGTGGGTGTTGTATATTGGTATGTTAAGTTGTTTGGGTAGTGTTATGTTGTGGGTGGTGGTGGGTGTATTGGGGGTGTGAGGGTGTTTGTTTGGTGGTGTGGTATATGTAGGTTGTAGGTGGTGGGGTGGGGTGGGGGGTGATTGGGATTTATTGGAGGGGGGTTGGTAAGGGGGATGTTGTGGTGTTGATGGGGGTTGTGGAATTGGTTTGTTGGTGTGGGGATTATGGAGGAGTGTAGTGGAGGTGTGAAGGTAATTTGTTTGTTGGGGAGGGGGGGGATAGTAGTTTGGGGGGGGGATGTGTAGGTTTGAGTGTGTTTGGGGGGGAGTGTTGGGTGGGGGGTGGGGGGGGGATGTTTATGTTAGTTTGGGTTTGTGGTTGGGATGGGGGGGAGGTTTTGATTTGGGGGGAGTGTGTGGTATGGGGGGGGGTTTTGAGGTGTTTGTTTGGGTTGTGGGGTTTTTTTTTGGTGTTTTGGGTGTTGGGTATTGGGTTGTGATGTAATGATGGGGGGTTTGGTGGGGATGGGTTATTTTTGTTGTTTTGTGGGGGGGGGGTGGGGTTTTGTGGTTTGGTTTGTTTAGATGGTAGGGGGTTGGGGGGGGTGTTTTGTGGTGTGGGTGGGGTGGGGGGTTTGTTTTTTAGGTTTTGGGGTTGTTTGTGTTTGTAATATTTGTGTTGTTGTGGGGAGTTGTTGGGTTGTGAGGGGTGTTGGTATTTAGGGGAGTGGTGTGGGGGGGGGTTTTGTTGGGTGGGTTGTGGGTGGGTAGGTGTAGGGGTGATAGTTTAGGGGTGGAGGGTTGTTGGGATAGTATTATGGGTTATAGGTGTTTGGGATTGGTGGGTTTTGTTTTATGGGTTGTGTGGGGGGGGGGGGTGGGGGTTGGGGTTTGTTTTGGATGTGTGTTTTTGATGTTTTGTTTGTTGGGGTGTGGGTTGGGGGTATGGTGGGGTGGGTGTATGAGGGGGGGGGGGGTGATGGGATGTTTTTGGTGGTGGGGTGTTTTTTTTGGTTGGTTTGGGGGGTGGGTTGTGGGGGTTGAGGATGGGGGGGGTGGTAATTTGTTGTTTATGGGGGTGGGGGTTATGTGTTTGGGTTGAGTGTTTGTGGGGTGGTGGGTTATTTGGGTTATGTTTGGGTTATTGGGTTTGTTTTAGGGGGGGGTTGTGGGGTTGAGGGGGTGTGGGGTTTTGTTTTGTAGGTGGTTGTGGGGGGGGGGTGGGGGTGTTGTGGGGGTGGGGGTATTGTTTTGGGGGGTTGTGGAGAGGTGGTGTGATGGGGGGGGGGGTGGGGGTGTTGGGGTGGTGGGGGGGGTTTGGTTTGGGTGGGGGGGGGGGGGGGTTGGGTATTGGGGGTGGTTGGGGGGGGGGGTTGTGGGGGGTGGGGGGGGTGTGGGAGATGGGGGGGGGGTGGGAGGGGGGTTTGTGGGTGTGGGGAGTTGGGGAGGTGTTTTGGGGGGTGTGGGGTAGGGGATGGGGTGTGGTTTTTGTGGAGGGGTGGTTTGGATGGGGTTGTTGGGGGGTGGGGTTTGTTGGGTAGGGGGGGGGGGGTGTTGGTTTGGGGGGTTTGTGTAAGGTGGTGTTATGGGTGTGATTTTGAGGTAGTTTTGTTGTGGTGTGGTTTTGGTTGGTTGGAGTGGATTTGGGTGTGTGTGTAATATTGTGAAATAGATAAGGTGTTATTTTTGATGGTGTTTGTGTTTGGTTTTATAAGTGTGGGTGTTTGTTGTGTGGGATTTTATTATATGGTGGTTTGGTGTTGTTGTTGTTGTCTTGGTTTAAGTGGTTTTGGTGTTAGGTGATGTGTTTAATATTTGGGGATGATAAAGTGTAGAGATGAAATGGATAAATAAAAGTATAGTGAATAAAATGTTTTGGGTGTGTTGTAGTTTATGAAATGAATTGTATGAGGGGTAAATACGAGTTGTGATGGGAAAAAAAGATGTTTTGGAAGATTGTATAATTCACTTTATTAATTTGTTTAGAGTGAGTTTTTGTTTGTGAGTTGGATTTGGATGTAGGTTATAGATATTAGTATAAAGAACAAAATTAAAGTGATAAATGTTAAGAAATAAGATAAAATCAGAATAGTGCCTGACAGTGGGCAGCAAAACTGGGTAGGGAAGATGTACAAAGAAAGATGGGTAAGGGATGAGTAGGCAAGGTGAGTAGGCAAGGTGAGTAGGGAAGGTGGGTAGGGAAGGTGGGTAGGGAAGGTGAGTAGGGAAGGTGGATAGGGAAGGTGGGTAGGGAAGGTGGGTAGGGAAGGTGAGTAGGGAAAGTGAATAGGGAAGGTGGATAGAGAAGGTGGATAGAGAAGGTGAATAGAGAAGGTGGATAGGGAAGGTGAATAGAGAAAGAGAATAGGGAAGGTGGATAGGGAAGGTGAATAGGGAAGGTGGATAGGGAAGGTGAATAGGGAAGGTGGATAGGGAAGGTGGATAGGGAAGGTGGATAGGGAAGGTGGATAGGGAAGGTGGATAGAGAAGGTGGATAGGGAAGGTGAATAGAGAAGGTGAATAGAGAAAGAGAATAGGGAAGGTGAATAGAGAAGGTGAATAGAGAAAGAGAATAGAGAAGGTGAATAGAGAAGGTGGATAGAGAAGGTGGATAAGGAAGGTGAATAGAGAAGGTGGATAGAGAAAGAGAATAGAGAAGGTGAATAGATAAGGTGGATAGAGAAGGTGGATAAGGAAGGTGAATAGAGAAGGTGGATAGAGAAAGAGAATAGAGAAGGTGAATAGAGAAGGTGAATAGAGAAGGTGGATAGGGAAGGTGAATAGAGAAGGTGGGTAGAGAAGGTGGATAGAGTAGGGGAATAGAGAAGGTGGATAGAGAAGGTGGATAGAGAATGTGTGTAGGGAAGGTGAATAGAGAAGGTGGATCTAGGGAAGGTGAATAGAGAAGGTGGATAGGGAAGGTGGATAGAGAAGGTGAATAGAGAAGGTGGATAGGGAAGGTGAATAGGGAAGGTGAATAGAGAAGGTGGATCTAGGGAAGGTGAATAGAGAAGGTGGATAGAGAAGGTGGATAGAGAAGGTGAATAGAGAAGGTGGATAGAGAAGGTGGATAAGGAAGGTGAATAGAGAAGGTGGATAGAGAAAGAGAATAGAGAAGGTGGATAGATAAGGTGGATAGAGAAGGTGGATAAGGAAGGTGAATAGAGAAGGTGGATAGAGAAAGAGAATAGAGAAGGTGAATAGAGAAGGTGAATAGAGAAGGTGGATAGGGAAGGTGGATAGAGAAGGTGAATAGAGAAGGTGGATAGGGAAGGTGAATAGAGAAGGTGGATAGAGAAGGTGGATAGAGAAGGTGGATAGAGAAGGTGGATAGAAAAGGTGGATAGAGAAGGTGAATAGAGAAGGTGGATAGGGAAGGTGAATAGAGAAGGTGGATAGAGAAGGTGGATAGGGAAGGTGGATAGAGAAGGTGGATAGAGAAGGTGAATAGAGAAGGTGAATAGAGAAGGTGGATAGAGAAGGTGGATAGGGAAGGTGAATAGAGAAGGTGGGTAGAGAAGGTGGATAGGGAAGGTGAATAGAGAAGGTGGATAGGGAAGGTGAATAGAGAAGGTGAATAGAGAAGGTGAATAGAGAAGGTGAATAGAGAAGGTGAATAGAGAAGGTGAATAGAGAAGGTGAATAGAGAAGGTGAATAGAGAAGGTGAATAGAGAAGGTGAATAAAGAAGTTAGACAGGGAAGGTGGGCAGAGCAATAATTATATACAGCATTGGGGAAAATATCAACACATACTGTACCTTCTTACCAGATGAAGACTGCATCATTCTCACTGAAAACACAACACCAGTCAAAGCGAACTCAGTTCTAAGTTAATTATTATTTGATTCACATTACATTTAAGTTTGTAACCAAGTAATGAAACAAATGATACAAATAGAGAAAGGATTAAGTTTTTAATACAATTATAATAATAAATTCGTTGTTTTAAAGTGCATATGAAACGAAAATTAAGTCGGTCTTATTTGAAAGAACACTTAAAATGATAGTAAGATCTTTTGAAGTTTTTCGTTTCCTTGCTTCGTTCTTGAGATATTTCAGTTTGTTTGATATGCAAATTAAACATTTTAACGTCACGTTTTAATACATGTGCATAATGAGTTGTTGAAAAAAGTTATATATCTTTGCTATTATCAAACCAAAATGATTCGAAGGAAGGATGTGCGAGTGTTTCGCCCAGAACACTAAACATGTAGATTTTCAAGTGATTATACACTGTTATTTTCAGGGAGTAATTTTAACTCCCAAAACAGGAGTTAATAAAAAAGGTTCAAAACTATCGGATTTGGGGAGTAAAAAGTACTCCACTGTCGGAGTTAAAATAACTCTCGAATTTTGGAGTTAAAAATAACCCATATTAGGGAGTAAAAATTACTCCTGTTTCAGGAGTAGAAAAAAAGGAAAGAAGGTTGCACCTCACGGGAATCGATCCCCCGAGGTCGATTACACAGGGCGTATCTAGACGTCAACCTTTTCCACTGCGCCATCCGAGCTTGCTAAGACTAAAACCTAATTTTTGCCAAGAGCCAATTACTTTGTAGCACTCTGAAGGTCAGTGGTCTAATATTATAAGTAATAACATGACTTGAGGGAAATTGGCGATTAAATTTCCGCCGCCGCCGAGGGACTTTTACAAATCTTTCCGAGGCAAAGGGGAAATTTAATCGCTAATTTCCCGAAAAGTCATGTTATTAGTTTGTAATATTATGATCGCCGAGGAAAACTTTGAGAATCTTTACCGTCAGGAAATTTACACGGTTGATCAGAGAAGTTGCATCTAATTTTCCCGTGCATGTTTGATGAGTGAAAATATATGCAAGCGGGAAATTATGAAGAAGACAAAAGATTTCTTTGTCTTCTAATTTTCCCTCATCAAACATGCACGGGAAAATTAGAAGACAAAGGATAAATTTCCCTCTTGCAGGTTTACATTCCCTCGGAGAACAAAAGAATCCGAGGCGATTCATGGTATTATTATAATAAACACTCTTTTATTGTGGACAAAATGTTTTCCAAGTCTACCTAACCCAACTCAAAGAACGTTTTCCTCAAAGGCAATTTAACAGATCTACTAAAAAATTAATACCCATATAGACAAATGGCAGACCTACACTATACGTAAAGGATTTTTAAATGAATTTAAAAGAAAAGCCATATATTTTCTTGCCGAATTTGTCTGTCACTCTTTATACTTTATAAAGTCAAAATATGGAGATAAAAAATTGTACTCTTAAAGGGGGAGTTAAAATTACTCCCTAAAAATAATTTAATTTTATTCCGAAGGAGATTATTTTAACTCCCGAAAATGGAGTTAAAATATGCCAAATTTTTTTACTCCCCTAAAATGGAGTAAAGCGGGAGTTAAGATTTCTCCTTGAGGATAATAGTGTATTTGACAATAGCAAAGATATATAACGTTCTTCGGTAACTCATTATGCACGTGTGACGTCAAAATGTTTAATTTGCATATCGAACAAACTGAAATATCTCAAGAACGAAGCAAGGAAACGAAAAAACTGCAAAAGATGTTACTCTATAATTTTAAGTGTTCTTTCAAATTTAAGACAAACTTAATTTTCGTTTCATAGCATAGGCGCTTTAAATTTCAGTGTTAAAAGAGATTAGTCACCTGAGTTAGACGAGAACCCACGAGCCACTATTTTTGAACCAAGAAGAAATGGATTATGGGCAACTTTTTTTGACGACTCCCAAAGAGAAATGCCTTCTGACTTGTTTTTGGAAAAAAATTGTCTGCAAAAACAGTAAAACAAAGTCAAATAATTTTTTGTCTGTCAATAGTGTTTTCAGCTTGAGTTGGTAAAGTTTTTTTCGTATGTTTTCGCTGTACAAGCTATCGTAAGTTAACCCTTTAAAGTGCCACTAACCCCAAAATGTTTTTTTGCACGAATAAACATCGCCAATCCAAATGATGAAGAATGCAACATAAATTAACTAAATTGGTAAAATCCTCTTGATTTAAGAATCGATTGAAGTGGCGATAATGACGGACACGACGGAGCACTTGGGAGACTGCGTCGAACAAGGGTTTGTGACGTAATACCAGGAATTCTATATATATTTTTTTACTGTAAAGTAAATAGGAAAGAACGTACCCAGGTTACGTTTATAGCCAGTTTGGCGATATTTTTCATTTTAATTATTTTATTATAGTTCCAGTGTACTACACTTTATAGATTTTTGAAGACGAATTCCTGGTATTACGTCATACGCCATCCTATACCCATTCCCATTCCCCTCACTGCTCCGCCATGGGACAAACAGATGCGAAATTTTGCAAGTTTGAAGGTGCATAAAAAATGAAAGAAGTGTTCAATAGCAGAAAAGATATGTTGGTGCTAATATACTCAACAAAGGCTATTTGAATCCCGAGAAAAACTTTTGCTACTAACGTAGCACTTTAACTCTCACCATGTCAGGAGGTCTTCCCCTGACGGGTAAAAATCATGGTTTCAACTGTATTTCTACCAAATGCAGGTCGTTGCGATAACTCGCTGGGTTTCAAGACCGATAAAGCGATAACCGAGGGTTTTTTAACAAACTTCGAGGTGTTTGGCTATCCTAATTATGAAACACTCTTCTGAGTGTTTGATATAGCATCTGAAACAAATCGGTATTTTAAGTACTGTTTAATAAACGAGCAGCAGTGTTTTATCAGATTATATTATTATTATTCAGTGGCGGATCCAGGGGGGTTATGGGGGTTGCAACCCCCCTAGCCTATTATATATGTATTCTAAATAATATATAAATTGCGTTTAGTGTATAATATAGTGTATAAAAATCACTATTTCTGATCCTAATATTGTCCCCAAAATGCAGGAAATAGCATTTTCAGGGTATCAGAAATCAAAAAATTTTCCGGGGGAACATACCCGGACACCCCTAGAGGTCTCAACCCCCTCTTTAAAAAAATCCTGGATCCGCCCCTGTTATTATTATTATTCTTTATTTTTATTTATTTAAGGAGGATAAGTTTTTCAGCAGAGCTGGTGGGGTCCTCCATTTACAGCTAGGACCTATAGGTGTTGATTTTACGGAGGGAGGAAAACCGGAGAACCCGGCGAAAAACCCTCGAAGCACAGGAGAGACCAACTAAACTCTACTCACACGAGTCCCCATCCCGAGAACGGGGCTATTCCCAGATGGTCACCCATCCAAGTACTAACCCCGTCTAACCGGGCTTAACTATTGGTGAGAGGCAGCGCCCTAATAGCACACGAACTGCGAGTTTATTGAACGGCTTCATAAACGAACCACTTGGTAAGTTCATTGGCGTAGTAATTTTGAAAAATAACCTTGTCTAAGGCTAAGCCGAGAAAATCAAAGCTAAAAATTAGTTCAAAATTTGCAATTATCTGCCACGAGTCATAAAACACTTGCAGCGAGCTTGCGTCAGAGAAAAACTCAATCTCGTTCCAGAGCCACGTTCCCCACCTGGGAAACGAGAGACTCTGGGATAATCCGTTTCAAATCGTTACGTTATTGGCTGAATAGTGAGCATGAGTTGGTCTGAAGTGATCGGAAGTAGAATTAATAAAACCAAAATAACAAAGACGTTGGACGACAAGACTCCAGCGAAGACGTAGCCGCGATCGATATCTTCGCCGTATGTGTATAGATGCTGTAATTCGAGCTTCGCCAGCAACCCCATTGACTTGTTTGCGGGAAAGTCAAACAAGGAGAACATATTATCCAGATTCCGCTCGGATATTTACGCATGCGTACCTCAACCGGAATAACAAGAATCCTGTGATTTGAAACGGATTATCCCAGAGTCTCTCGTTTCCCGGGTGGGGAACGTGGGCTCTGGGAACGAGATTGATAAAAACTCTGAAAAGGTTGTGGGTTCGAGTCCCGTCTGGGGCTCAGAGTTTTTCTCTGAGTTTAACTTACGACAGCTTGTACAGCAAAAAGAAACGAAAAAACTTTACCAAACTCAAGCTGAAAACACTAATAACGTGCAAAAAACATTTACTGAAAATAAACTGACACAATGCGACTTGTAGCCCAACAAGTACTTGTGACACACGTACGGATTGACTATAGTTCCCAGGCGCAATAAATCAGTATCGAAAACAACCTCTGTCCACCATCTGAGTTCCAGTGGCTCAATGGTGAGAGCGTCCGACTGGCATTCGGAAGGTTGTGGGTTTGACTCCCGTCTGGAGCTCAGAGTTTTTCACTGAGTTTAACTTGCGAGAACTTGTACAGCAAAAACATACGGGAAAAAGTCAAATATTAATCCACAAATTATTTCAGAACCGCCAACTAAGTGTGTAATAATTCTTATATCCTTCAAATCAATTAATAGTTAATGGCTTTTGAATACAAATATTTTAATTTGTAGTGGAACAGAGAATTTGTAGAAGTCATTACGCCCTTGCGCAGTATATATAACAATCGAAATATAGTAAGGTTAGATATACTGCCGAAACAGAGAACGTAGGAGTCTAACGTTTCGAGCGTTTTTCAGAAACGTTAGACTCCTACGTTCTCTGTTTCGGCAGTATATCTAACCTTACTATATTTCGATTATTGTTTCAACACTGCCTACGCAGCACGCTACTTCTATTTCACTTTAATATTTTACTCTTGTTATCGCTACCACTTATGAGCACTTATTATATGGAGAAGAGTACTTCATTGCTATTGGACGCAATAGACGGCACGACAACAACTGTTGGAGAAACCTTGCTGTGGTCCAGTGTAGTGGACGACAGCTCTTTATTGCAACTATCGATAATTCCGAATCGTATTTACAATCATTAGTTATAAATTGAGTAGCAAGAAATGTCCTTTCGACTATCAGGATTGCTGAAAGTTCACAATTAGTGTTAATTCGCTTCGGTCCTAGTCAATGCGCCACTCCGATCTGCGCCATAGCTGGTATCAGGGAGGCCAGAAAAAACCTTCCACCGAGGTGGCCAGGAAATCTGGGTGGGACCAAGATAACCAGCTCACTGCCCGCTCAGCAAATAGTAAATCAAAACGTTGTGACTGCTAGTTTCAATGTTCAAATTTGAGCTGCCTACTGACTGACCGAGATGCTTCATCTGGAAAACGACTTCTTTTATACACTTGTTTCTGACACGCCCTCCTCCTGGAATACTGCTACTTGACGTAATGAATATACTTTCCTTTTATACTTCGTGCAGTAGGAAACTACGTATTTTATTAGCAACTAAAACACTCGTAGAATACATATTTCACTACATCCGGGAAATACGCCACTGGGCGTATTTCTCGTATGTAACGCTCGCGAGTGACATATATAACATCTAGAGAAAATTTTAGACCACTGTCAATACTTTCTATACTTTCAAAGATCGTAGAGAAACATGTCTTCTCCTCGTATTATCAATATCTAAATAGTCATAATCTGCTATCTGATTATCAGCATGGTTTTCGAAAAAACCATTCATGTGAAACTATTCTTGCATTAATACATGAAAATCTAATCCGTAACATTGAAAAAGGAGAAATAAGTGCAATGATTTTACTTGATTTTTCGAAAGCATTTGACATAGTTGATCATGAAATACTACTAAAGAAAATTTCTATGTACGGAATCACGGAATTAAGTTTACAATGGTTTCAAAGCTATGTTGAAAATCGGATGCAACAAGTCAAATATAAAAATGCCCTGTCACAAACATTGAAAATTGAGAGTGGAGTTCCCCAAGGATCAATACTTGGACCTTTGGTATTCTTGATCTATATTAATGATCTCCCTCTATCTTTAAAACAAACGTCACAATACTTGTTTGCTGACGATGTTACATTGTTAGCAAACTCTAGTAACACAAGTTACCTGACTACAATTATAAACAATGAACTATTAGAAACCACAAATTGGGCAAACAATAACACAATGATATTAAATGGCAAAAAAACTAAATCAATGACAATATACTCCAAAAGAAAATACACTGATAATCCGAAAATGCAATATCAACTACAAAATAAAAATATAGAAGAAGTAAAGAGTGCAAAATTACTAGGTATTTACTTTGACTCACATTTACAATGGGAGCCACATGTTTCCTATATCCACAAAATAATATCAAGTCGATTATATTTATTGAAAAGAGTTAGAGATTATTTGACGATTGAAGCACGAAAAACATATTATTCTGCATTAATCTATCCTCATTTATTATACTGCTCAACACTATGGGACAATTGTTCAAATTAACTTTTGCATGACATATTAAAACTTCAAAAGAGAGCAGCACGTATAATATGAGTATCTTATGATACACCATCAGTAAACCTATTTCAACAACTAAAATGGTTACCCATTTATACCATTATCAAAATGAAAAAAATATTGTTTGTTTTTTGAGCACTAAAGAAAATGGCAACTATAGAGGTATCACTATTGTTCCAAAAGACTAATGGTGTAATTAATATTTCAACACGGTCTTCACAAACTGATATTAAAGTTGAAAAAGTAAAAAACCGAAAAATCCAAATCTAAAATAACCTACAGCGGAGCTACTCTCTATAATTCGCTTCCAATATACCTAAAAGAAATTGAAAATTATTCTTATGCCACATTCAAATATAAACTGAAAGAATTTTTTCTGACAATGGTTGATGAGGTTGATCATCTAGAGGACCTTTCCTACAACAACTGTAAACATGTTGTCCGATGTAATTGTAACTTGACGTAATTGCAACTTTTTAAAAAAAACTGTAAATAGATTAGTTATTATTAGTTGTATATATTTTTGTGAGGGCCATCGTTGATAATACCCATCGTTGATAATACCCATGTTGGTAAAGATGTCACCCTTCTTTATTCAAATGATTAATAATAATAATAATAATATCGACAAGTCAAAATTTACGCCTTTCGCCACAAGTTTCTTGTAGGTACTTCACTTGGCAATATTAAAGCATAACTAGCTTCAAATTTGAACAAATTATCCCCCAAACCGCCGAATCTTGGCCGCCATCTTTGTTTGTTTTGTGCCGGAAAAATCCGCTGTACAATCAATTTGATTGGTTCTTAGTGATAACAGATTTTTGCACTGTGATTACAGATTTTTGCACTGTGATTACAAGATTTTTGCACTGTGATTACACTGACCGAGATGCTTCATCTGGAAAACGACTTCTTTTATACACTTGTTTCTGACACGCCCTCCTCCTGGGAATACTGCTACTTGACGTAATGAATATACTTTCCTTTTATACTTCGTGCAGTAGGAAACTACGTATTTTATTAGCAACTAAAACACTCGTAGAATACATATTTCACTACATCCGGGAAATACGCCACTCGGCGTATTTCTCGTATGTAACGCTCGCGAGTGACATATCGACAAGTCAAAATTTACGCCTTTCGCCACAAGTTTCGAATCAAGTAAATTTGAGCCAGTAACTTCTATTAATTCAGTTTTTCACGTAAAATGACGTATTCGAAGTAGTTGTTGTATTTTTCATTTGTATTTTCTAAAAGTTTAGGTCAAGCGGTTGTAGCTTTTGCATTAAACCCAGTTTATCAACATCACTTGCACGCATAACTTCATTGTCCATATAATAAATAGAACATTACACGGTTGCTCAAAGATATGGATTTTATGTTCTCGTGGCAAGAACAATATCTCACGAGTTCGCTGCGCTCACTCGTGAGATATTATCCTTGCCACTCGAACATAAAAATCCATATCTTCTCGCCACAGTGTAATATCCCTTTATAATATATGACTATGAATTTGCAACCTTAGCTCTCCATCTGAGCCTCAGTTGCTCAATGGTTAGAGCGTCTAACCGGTCATTAGGATGCAGGTTCGAACACTGTCTGGGGTCTCAGAAATCTTTTCTGAGTAATTGAGACCAGGACCTCATTGAAAACAGGACCTCATTGGACCTCATTGATAACAGGACCTCATTGGACCTCATTGATAACAGTGCTTAATGCACTGACGAGTTTTATCCTGTATAAATATTCGTGATAATAATAATAATAATAATAATAATAATAATAATAATAATAATAATAATAATAATAATAATAATAAGTATAGGTAATAGCATGGTTTCGAGTGCAATTTGGAAAAAAACATGCACGAGTGAGTTTTTCAAATACTGTCAAAATAGCACGAGTCCGAAGGACGAGTGCTATTTGAAGTATTTGAAAAACTTACGAGTGCATGTTTTTCCAAATTGCACGAGAAACCATGCTATTACTTATTAATAATATACATGAAAAAATGTTCAAAACAGCTGTACTAACATTTTAACGTACGTGTTTAGCCGTCCACTCCTCGCATATTTATTTGTTAAAAAACGCTTCGCTTCCTTTACTACTTGAAAAAGTTTACTCGAGGCATAAAGAAGCTTCTGGTCTTCTTGTAGGTACTTCACTTGGCAATATTAAAGCATAACTAGCTTCAAATTTGAACAAATTATCCCCCAAACCCACTGGAAAAATCAGAACCTTTCCGTACAATGTAAATAGTTTGGAAATAGTTGGGATATACACTGTAAATGTCAATTTCCAATTACATGCAACATTGACACACTATGGAAATTTGCCTTTAGTTTGGAACTTATCTGGAACTTATCTGGAAATGTTATTCTATTTCAATCACTTATTTGTAAATAGTATGTAAATACTTTGGAAATCTATTGATACAGTTTGGAAATTACTTGGAAATTAGCCCTAAATCAGTATGGATCTTGTTTGGAAATATATCGTTATTGATTGGAAATTGTTTGGAAATTTATCGGTACTGTTTGGAAATTGTTTGGAAATATCGCTACTGTTTGGAAATTGTTTGGAAATTTATCGCTACTGTTTGGAAATTGTTTGGAAATTTATCGCTACTGTTTGGAAATTGTTTGGAAATTTAGCGTTACTGTTTGGAAATTGTTTGGAAATTTATCGCTACTGTTTGTAAATTGTTTGGAAATTCAGCGTTACTGTTTGGAAATTGTTTGGAAATTTATCGCTATTGTTTGGAAATTGTTTGGAAATTTATCGCATCTGTTTGGAAATTGTTTGGAAATTTATCGCTACTGTTTGGAAATTGTTTGGAAATTTATCGTTACTCTTTGGAAATTGTTTTGAAATTTAGCGTTACTCTTTGGAAATTGTTTGGAAATTTATCGCTACTGTTTGGAAATTGTTTGGAAATTCAGTGTTACTGTTTGGAAATTTATCGCTATTGTTTGGAAATTGTTTGGAAATTTATCGCATCTGTTTGGAAATTGTTTGGAAATTTATCGCTACTGTTTGGAAATTGTTTGGAAATTTATCGTTACTCTTTGGAAATTGTTTGGAAATTTAGCGTTACTCTTTGGAAATTGTTTGGAAATTTATCGCTACTGTTTGGAAATTGTTTGGAAATTTATCGCTACTGTTTGGAAATTGTTTGGAAATTTATCGAAACTGTTTGGAAATTGTTTGGAAATTTAGCGTTACTGTTTGGAAATTGTTTGGAAATTTATCGCTACTGTTTGGAAATTGTTTGGAAATTTATCGCTACTGTTTGGAAAATTGTTTGGAAATTCAGCGTTACTGTTTGGAAATTGTTTGGAAATTGTTTGGACATTTATCGCATCTGTTTGGAAAATTGTTTGGAAATTTATCGTTACTGTTTGGAAATTGTTTGGAAATTTATCGCTACTGTTTGGAAATTGTTTTGAAATTTATCGAAACTGTTTGGAAAATGTTTGGAAATTTATCGCTACTGTTTGGAAAATTGTTTGGAAATTTATCGCTACTGTTTGGAAATTTATCGCTACTGTTTGGAAATTGCTTGGAAATTTATCGTTACTGTTTGGAATTGTTTGGAAATTTATCGCTACTGTTTGGAAATTTATCGCTACTGTTTGGAAATTGCTTGGAAATTTATCGTTACTGTTTGGAATTTGGTTGGAAATTTATCGCTTCTGTTTGGAAATTGTTTGGAAATTGTTTGGAAATTTATCGCTACTGTTTGGAAATTGTTTGGAAATTTATCGCTACTGTTTGGAAATTTATCGCTACTGTTTGGAAATTGTTTGGAAATTTATTGTTACTGTTTGGAAATTGTTTGAAAATTTATCGTTACTGTTTGGAAATTGTTTGGAAATTTATAGCTACTGTTTGGAGATTGCTTGAAAGATATTATCGTTGTTTATCGGAAGTTTTCAAAACAAATAAATAAACAAACAACTTGCTATTTCCTTCTCGCAAGAGCTCTAGTGAACTCTTAACCTCTTATGTCAACCCCATGATGGTGTGACACCATGTGTGACACATTCTAACCGCTGACATTATTGACAGAAATTGTAGACTCATGCTTCAACAAGTTGACGATTATTTGTTGAAAGTTTCGATCACAGAATAGTATGCGCGAGGCAACATGCGCGAGGACATAAAACGTCAAGGGTTCCGACGCGAGTTGATTCTGTGGTTTCGATATTCGTTCAACCTGTGGTTCGGTTCAACGAAACTTTGAACGAAACGGTCCAAATGGTAAGTAATGTGGTACTTGTATGTCTTTGATTACTTGTTAATATTGTAACTTATCTACGGTAATTAAACCCTCAACGAAATGGTATTTAAACTGTCAACTTTATTTTCAGCAAAGGTGATATACATGTATTTCCACTATAAATTAACAAATGGCGTGTGAATATAATATAAAAACTAATATAAGTTAACTTGAGCTTACTGTTTAATAAAATGGAATTGAATAAACCTACTATAAAGTACTGTTTGTTAAATTATTTATTGTTTAGAACAAACAATAAATATTTTAAACAAAAAGTAGCAACTAGGCTTTATTAAATTTAATTTTATTAAAGGACATTTCATACGTTTAACTAAATATAAGTAACTTAATCCTTTATACAATCTAAAAAAAGTAACTATAACAATATTGTTAAAACTTCTGCACCACAAACTCAAAGAGAGTCTGAGAAAATGTGAGCGTAAATTATTTTTGAATATTGACAGACGAATATATTGAATATATTTATTTCCCTTGTAAATATACAGTTTCAGAGGAATCTTTAGAAAATAATTGCCAGGTTTTATAATGAAAACCTTATTAAGCCATTAAGGTCTTCATTAAAGTGCCTAATTTATCAGGGTTGGGGATTTTACATCTTTAGGATAGTTGGGAACCTCCTGAAAAGAAATGTAACACACCTTCCTTTTATAAAATTTCATATTCATGCACTTTTTTTGCTGGTAAAGTTGACGGAAAGTGACGTCAAAGCAAGAATTTGTCTATATATAAAACCACTTTACAGATTCCTCCTTTGATGTCACTTTTGTCAACTTTAACAGCAAAAAGTCCATGAAGATGAAATTTTGGAAAGGGAAGAAAGATATATTACATTTCTTCTCAGTAGGTTCCAAATATCCTAAATATGTAATAATCCCAACCCTGATAGAGGCACTTTAAGGCTTGCAAGGTCATTTGGGTATAGCACTGTCAATTCATCAGACTGTATATGCTACATGTGATTAGAAAGAGCTATTAATTTGTAGAATACAATAATTATAGCTTGTATTTTATTTTTTGATAAACACAAACCAGTAATAGTACAGTATATGACTTGTACTGTGAAGGTAGTTGTGCATTTTTTAAGTAAAACTATTTCATTCGGCTTCACCCGGGGCAATTTAACTCAAAGAGTTTTTAGCAGATTTTACTCAAATTTTGAAAATTTGTCAGTGACAAACCAGTGTCTGCAAGTTCTGATCTGTGAAGTTTTGATTATTCTATTGACAACTAAAAAGTTGAAAATGCTGTTTTTCGACTAACATTTGTACAAAATAAGTCAAAATAAAAAAAGTGCATATGGGCAATAAATATAAAAACGCTGACACCAGTTTATACCAAATATTGTGAGTATTCAATTCTAAAAATTTGAGTAAAATCTACCAAAAACTGCGAGTGGAATCACCAAGAGTGAAACTGTATGGTTATAGTTAAAAACATCACAACTACTGTATTATTGGTTTGTGTAATCTAAAAATCAAATACAACATTGTATTCTACCAGGGCTGGAAACGTTCCTAATTTTTTTACCTGTCTATGGTGACAGGCTGTGCATTTTTTACCTGTCTCCTCCATTGTTCAACAAGTACAATTTTTAATTTTTCGTCACTACACATTTTATTGTTATGTGCATAAGGATATATTATACGTTGGATGTTCAATGCAGACCGGGTTATGCTACTTAGTCATAAACACAACAACATACATGTAAAGAAAATATTGTGTTAATTGATAAATGAAATAAATAAAACAATATATTCATTATGTCGTTGTGTTAATGGCTGAGTAGCGGAAGTTGAACATTGTGTGTAAAATACAGTATATCTAATATCTGTGTATGTGCACATAACAATGAAATGCGTACTAAGGCTATAAAGTAAATAAGGTATTTAATAGATAAAATATTCTTCAACCTGTCACAGGCAAGTAATTTTTATGCGTGTCCCTTGTGGAAATCACCTGGAATTGACAAGTAGACCAGCAGCATGTTTTTTGTACAGTACTTTACCTCCATGTTTTACATGTACCTGTCCTTTTTTATGTTAGTTCCAGGTTATTGAACTGTATTGGTTCGTTGACATTGACTTGAACCACTCTTATTTTTAAACAAGATGCAAGACAAGTTTCTGCAAGAAAAATATGCAAGACAAGATGCAAGACAAGATGAAAGACAAGATGCAAGACAAGATGAAAGACAAGATGCAAGACAAGATGAAAGACAAGATGCAAGACAAAATGCAAGACAAGACGCAAGGACAAAATGCAAGACAAGCGCAAGACAAAATGCAAGACAAGACGCAAGACAAAATGCAAGACAAGACAAGACAAGACAAGACAAAATGCAAGACAAGACAAGACAAAATGCAAGACAAGACAAGACAAAATGCAAGACAAGACAAGACAAAATGCAAGGACAAGACAAGACAAAATGCAAGACAAGACAAGACAAAATGCAAGACAAGACAAAATGCAAGACAAGACAAGACAAGACAAGACAAAATGCAAGACAAGACAAGACAAAATGCAAGACAAGACAAGACAAAATGCAAGACAAGACAAAATGCAAGACAAGACAAGACAAGACAAGACAAGACAAGACAAGACAAGACAAAATGCAAGACAAGACGAGACAAAATGCAAGACAAGACAAGACAAGACAAGACAAGACAAGACAAAGACAAGACAAAATGCAAGACAAGACAAGACAAAATGCCAGACAAGACAAGACAAAATGCAAGACAAGACAAGACAAAATGCAAGACAAGACAAGACAAAATGCAAGACAACACAAAATGCAAGACAAGACAAGACAAGACAAGACAAAATGCAAGACAAGACAAGACAAAAATGCAAGACAAAAATGCAAGACAAAATGCAAGACAAGACAAGACAAGACAAGACAAGACAAGACAAGACAAGACAAGACAAGACAAGACAAGACAAGACAAGACAAGACAAGACAAGACAAGACAAGACAAGATGCAAGACAAGATGCAAGACAAGACAAGACAAGACAAGACAAGACAAGACAAGACAAGACAAGACAAGACAAGACAAGACAAGACAAGACAAGATGCAAGACAAGACAAGACAAGACAAGACAAGACAAGACAAGACAAGACAAGACAAGACAAGACAAGACAAGACAAGACAAGACAAGACAAGATGCAAGACAAGACAAGACAAGACAAGACAAGATGCAAGACAAGACAAGATGCAAGACAAGACAAGATGCAAGACAAGATGCAAGACAAGACAAGATGCAAGACAAGATGCAAGACAAGACAAGACAAGACAAGACAAGATGCAAGACAAGACAAGACAAGACAAGATGCAAGACAAGACAAGATGCAAGACAAGACAAGATGCAAGACCAGATGCAAGACCAGATGCAAGACCAGATGCAAGACCAGATGCAAGACCAGATGCAAGACCAGATGCAAGACCAGATGCAAGACCTGATGCAAGGACCAGATGCAAGACCAGATTCAAGAGACAAGATGCAAGGCAAGATGCAAGACATGATGCAAGACAAGATGGAAGACAAGATGGAAGACAAGATGCTAGACAAGATGCTAGACGAGAAGATGGAAGACAATTTAAGATGCAAAACAAGATGCAAGACAAGATGCAAGACAAAACAAAACAAAACAAAACAAAACAAAACAAAACAAAACAAAACAAAACAAAACAAAACAAAACAAAACAAGATGCAAGACAAGACAATATATAGACATCATCTATGAAAAATAGGTATAGTATATAGTAGTGCATAAAATAGATATAAATTGTTCTTTTCTACTTACTTGTCTATACTTGTAAATATCTTTCTGTCTCTATGTTTGGTGGTCTATAGTTAAAACTGTGGTCTAGAAATAACACATGAAAAGTTATGATACAAAATAAATATACTTGCAAAGTTACCATGCATTAATTCGAATCAATCCAAATTACAATGCAAATGCATAACAATACCTGAGAAGTAAATTAGGCAAAGTGAGGTAACCTGCAAGGCAAGTGCCAAGGCAAAATGAGGCAAGACAAAACAATTAAGGCAAGGGAAGGAAGGCAGTCCTTTAAAACTATAAACTGTTTTACCAAATACCAGACTCTGCCAGGTAGCAGAATTTTACTGGATACTGCCCACTGGGCACCAATTTATATGCCCGGGTCTGGCACATCTCTAAAAACTTTACAATACTTATACTACAGAACAACATATAAAAATTCATCTTCTATAATTTATAAATAAGTCACATTAAAAATAAACATATTTTTCTACTTACTTGTTAAATAGTTAGTAGAATAAAATTATATCTTTCTGTCTTTTTGTTTGTTTGGTTTTCTAGATTATACTCTAACCTAAAAAAATACATGAAAATTTAAGATTTTGAAATAGAGAGACCTGCATAGTTACAGTAATATTTTCAAAATAATGTATTTCAATGCAATGCACTCCAATACAATGCATGTAATACAATGCAATGCAATGCAAAACAGTGCAATACAATGCAATGTGACATTGTCCTCGTTATAATGCAATAAATGTTAATACACTGCAAAAACTATACAATACCAAACTTTATAACACTCCAATACAATGCCATAACAATTAAAAGCAATGCAGTACAGCAGAGTACAAATAAAATACAGTGTAGTGAAGTACATTGTAGTGTAGTGCAGTGCAGTGCAGTGCAGTGCAGTGCAGTGCAGTGCAGTGCAGTGCAGTGCAGTAGAGTACAATACAATACAATACAATATAGTGCAGTGCAGTGCAGTACAGTGCATTGTAGTGCAGTGCAGTGCAGTACAATGCAATACAGTGTAATGAAGTGCAGTATTAGTTACAATATTATAAAAATTATTTATTCAATTATAAATAGGTATTAAATAGGTATGAGTTAAGCAGCACTTAAATGATAAATGCTTGAAAAATTACTATATAATACAATACTACATTGCACTGTAATGCAATGCAATGCAATAAGCAACACGACACAACAAAACAAAACACAACACAACACAACACAACACAACACAACACAACACAACACAACACAACACAACACAACACAATACAATACAACACAATGTAATATACAATATAGCACTCTGTAATAAAATGCAAAGAGAATGTTTATACCTTTTAATACACTGTAAAACTATACAAAATAATAAAATTTATAATACTGCAATACATTCAAGCAAAACATTTGAATATAATTCAATACAGTACAATATTATAAATATCATCTTAAATAATGCATCAGCTATAAGAAGTATTATATAGGTATGGGATTAGCTGCACTTAAAAATAAACACATTTTTTTCTTTCTACTTACTTGTTTTGTTTTGTTTAGTTGGTAGAATATCTTTCTGTCTTTATGTTTGGTGTTCTATAGTTAAGCTCTGGCCAAAAAAATTTGAAAAGACAGCCTTTGATATATAAACTTTTATTTATAAAATAAAGAGTTGCAAAGAGTAACCACAAAATGTTTTAACTTAAAAACAACATTTACAAAATACAAAAACTAGTAACGATTTAACATGTTTTTACATGCCAAACTTAAATATTTGATGTATGGGTCAAACACTGTCAACATTTATATTTCTCGAAGACTTCGAAGATACAAACGCTATTTATCCCGTTGTGGAATACTGGAATTTAATCCAAGATACAGAATACTATTACTAATAGTTCACACTCCTTCAGTTTACTAACCTCGTTTTATCAAAGTAACGTGATTTCTTCAACTTTTTGGCGTCGTTTCTCGTGATCAATCTTCGTTGGGTTTTTTTGTTTGTACAGTGCCGCCAGCCCGTCACTGCAGTGTTTAACAAGCTTTTTTGACGTCAAAAATCAACATATTCAGACAGATAGTACGGGATAAACAACAGAGGTTTCCTAAGGCACCACTTTGATGACAAATGACAGCGTTTTTTGTAGATGTTCACTATAAAAAGATGGATTTTTCCTTGTGTCCATAGACTAAACCAACCCGCCATCTTGCTTCAATTAGTGTGTTTTAGCGGGAAATTTCTTGAGATATGATTGGCCAATAAAACTATGAACAAGGCTCCGACTTTAATCCGACGACTTCCGATGACGCAGCCAAACTGCCGCAAAAAGTATTTATGTTTCTTCAGCACAATTTTTCATATTTAGGCAAATGCCTTTGTGTAGAAGTTTGTTGTGTATAAGCATATATATATTTTAAGCATTCGTGTTGTTTCTTGTTGACAAGGGGGCGCCCTAGGATTACAGGCTATATATATAGGGTATCCTCTTGGTAGGATATGTTACAATTTTTGTCATTTTAAGTCTAGAACATAGGGTTATATTTTCGGTTTTTGTTATCTGAAAGAACATGGCACCGTTGATTATTTGTCATTGATTAATTAATTAATTTGATTGATCGATGATTGATTGATTGACTAATTGTTTAATAAATTAATTAATTAATTGTTTGAATGAATGAATGAATGAATGATTGATTGATTGATTGATTGATTGATTGACTAGTTTATTTATTGATTGATTGATTGATTAATTGATTGATTGAGTTTTATTCAATTTTACGCTATATATTTGCAACGGTGGGAAAGTTGCGCAAATTTAACTACAAATTTGCTTTTTAAATTGACATGAGGAAATTCAATAGTAAAATTTTGCAAAGTTACAAAACCGCAAAATGTATTTAGCACTTATAATAGCTAATAAAAATTGGCCGTGCATATATTTTAAAACTGCCAGATCTATTTTGGTTTGAATTTCTTAATTTTTTCAAGAGCACCAAGTAACTAAAGACAAAAAAATTACACTGACAAAGAACTACAGTAATCGATTGTTTGTGAGACCACAAGCATGTATAATAAACATATATCTCATTTAGTGGTTGAACTCATTATACAGGCAGGTAATTACTCGTTTTTCTAATTTTTACTGCTTTCAGATAGGATCAGGAAGATATGTTCGACATTGGTGAAAGACCTGCTCCTTTATATGTAAAAAAACATCACATAATTCAGCTAATTGTGTCGATGCTTCAACGCTAACAACGGCGATTGCGCATGCCATCAGGGGCCACAAAACACATTGTTAGTTCTCTGAGGTACCAGTAAATAAGTGTTTTCTCAGAGGCCGCGAAGCGTTTTTTGTGTTTTTTTTTTTAATATTATAAAGAATGACTATATATCCTTGGGAAAAGTGGGGGGCAATTGCCTCGCTTGCCCCCCCCCCCCCCCTCCCTCTTTCAGTTCCGCAACCCTGCTTCATACAGTCACTTAGTATATAACAAAATATAAAAGTTATTTCCCCTGTTGAACTTCTACTAAAATTTCCAAACAATGTTAACGACTATATGTTTATGTTAAATTTCTATTGATCTCCAATTTCCAAACAATTTCCAAAGTACATTTCCAAACTAATTAAAAAATCTTAAAATTTACATACTATGGAAATTCATTGACCTCAACTTCCAAACAATTTCCATATAAACTTTGGAAATATTTCCAAACAATTTCCAAACAATTTCCAGTTTAACTATGGAAATTTTTATTTAAATATTTTTTCAATTTCCAAACAATTTCCAAAGTAAATTTCCAAACTAACTGAATGACGGTAAAAAACACTAAAAATTTACATACTATGATTCTTTGGAAATATTAATTTACATACTAAGTTAATTTGGAAATAATTTACCAACAATGGAAATAGTAAGGAAATCACAATTTACATTCTATTTACATTGTATGAAAAGGTTCTGATTTTTCCAGTGACCGCCGAATCTTGGCCGCCATCTTTGTTTGTTTTGTGTCGGGAAAAATCCGCTGTACAATCAATTTGATTGGTTCTTAGTGATAACAGATTTTTGCACTGTGATAACAGATTTTTTGCACTGTGATTACAGGTTTTTGCACTGTGATTACAGATTTTTGCACTGTGATTACAGATTTTTGCACTGTGATTACAGATTTTTGCACTGTGATTACAGATTTTTGCACTGTGATTACAGATTTTTGCACTGTGATTACAGATTTTTGCACTGTGATTACAGATTTTTGCACTGTGATTACAGATTTTTGCACTGTGATAACACAATTCTGCACTGTTGTTTGGGATTAACTGCACTGGAATCAGCCAATCACAGTCAAGGTATTTTTTCATGTATATTATTATAATAATAATAACACCGAACGTCTGTTCCATTACACCAAGCTCGCAAACGTACCACATGCACTACATGTATACGTACAACTTATCATGTCAAAGAGACCTCTGCAAACATCTGACACTCGTTTGGTACAACACACATTCTGGCTGGCTACTGAGCGTGACCAACAAATTGCTTACCAGTGCAGTGGTGCTAGAGTGTAAGCCCTAATCAAACGAGAACGCAAGTCATCGCAAGTTGGCAGTCACGCTATCTCAGCCAGCCGCTCTGAATAATTTCCCGAAAATATCATGTACAGTACCGTGACAAAGTTAAAACTTGTTTAAAACACTCATGAAACCTTTATTTTGTTAATTTGGGTGTTCAAACGACCGCCACAGAAATTTTGACTGCCAACCTGGGATGACTTGCGTTCTCGTTTGATTAGGGCTTAACAATTAGCATTCCTGAGCCAGTTGAGCTTCTGTAATAACCCTGTTTTTTATATCTTTATTTATTATACAAGACATTATTTCCTTAACTCATTCCTGTCCGAGGGCTTCCCCAGAGGTGAATAAAATCGTCTGGCATTAGCCAGAATAAAATACTAAAGACCGATTTGGACAGGGAAATGCTTGGGAAATTACAAAATAATTCACAGAGCGGTTGAAACACTTGCCTCTCACCTCGTGTTGTTCATGTATATCTTGTGTTTCTGACCTTGAGTGCTGAAGTAACTTTGTGCATGCCAGGTGGAACAGGAAAACAGTGGCGGACACTTCACGAAATATTGGTGGGACAAAGCAGCTGAAACTCTGAAAGAGTTGTGTGAAAATTATAAGTTATTTGATTTGGCTCTAATCACATAGAAATAGCTTACTCAAGCTACAGGACACAAATTATAGTATAATTCTATTTACAGGGCTGTATCAAGGGGGTTTGAGACACCGACACCAGTTTGGGTGCCCAAACCGAGGTGCCCAAAAAATATAAACTATGTACTACAATATGAGGGTTTTTTTCAAAAACCCTACAATAATTTGAAAATCACCCCTCAGAATGTTAAAAATCACATATCAGAATGCAGGAAATGGCATTTCCAAGACTCTAAATTTTACAATTTTCAGGGGGAGCATGCCCCCGGACCCCCCTAGATGGTTTTCGTGCCTTCAGCGCTTGAATATCGACACTCACTGGTTTGCCCAAATAATCTCTAGATATGGCACTGATTTAATCCTAGTACATGGCTAGACTTAATGCCAGGAAATGGCTTTGCCTTTCTTCAAGGTCTTTTTAAAATTGACCTGAAAGTTCACTAACTTGCACACACTGTTCCGTCGATGTTGCAACGCCACCAGCAGGTACAAGTGTTCTTCAAATGCTGTTTTACATGTAATTCGGCTACAAGAATATTTGAAGTTGAGTTTGCAGACTTAGTTCACTATGCATTTTAATTTACTAGCATTTCAATAAGTTCAACTGTGACAGAACGTGTGAAACCATCGGGTTCGGGAGTCTGAACTTGGAATTGGAGCTTTTGATGTTTTGATATCAAGCTCTGCTGTGTAAGCACGTCATTTACTGAAAAACTATGAATCACTAAAAGCCAAAAATGTATTGGTTTGGCTGGTTTGTTGTTATTTTCGATTTGAAACTGTTACGGGGGTGATATTTTGATATTTGAAACCAGTCCCGCTTTTCACGATTGTAAAAAAATGTTACCATTTAGTTACTAAGCTAATAAGCTATCCTTGAAATTTTAATTTATAAATTATTGCGGGTGTGGCCACCCCCCACCCCCCCTCACACCCCCTAGTGTCCACCACTGCAGGAAAAGTTAGATGTTTGCAGAGGTCTCTCTCCTGTAGAGAATTAGCTTTGCCAGCAGGGAACATCAAACTACCGGTATGCGTAACTCACTGACTAACTTTGACATTGACCTATACCTGCGTTATGGCATCTTCTGGATACGCTATCTTCTTTACACGACCAACTTCACTCTCTCTACCAAGATCAACTTCAACCAATGGAGGAAATGTTGTCGTAACATCAAACCAAATAGGTTTCTGTTTCATCGCACCAGACTTCAGTAAATCTCTAACCCTTATAAATACATATCAAAATATATCAATAATCCAAAAAAAGGACAGTGCTCATGTGTAGCCAGTGTGTTAGAGAAAATACATTATTTACAGGGAGGGGGCAGTTAGCAAATGAGAAAAATATGGGTTAAAAACTGGAGATTAAAACTTCCTGTCAATAAATAAAAAAATAATGACCTCTCCCTTACAATGTATAAAAAATCTTAAAGATGGTGAACTGCTGAGATTTTAAAGAAGGAAATACGGACGTTTTGAGCCAAAGTCCTTCATCAGAGTAAATCATGGAGTAATATAAAAGTAGAGTGCTGTGTAGGCAGTGTGTTACGATGTATAGAAAATCTTAAAGATGGTGAACTGTTGAGATTTAAGAGAATGAAATACTGACTTTTTAAGTCAAAGTCCTTCATCAGAGTAAATCATGGAATAATATAAAAGTAGAGTGTTGTGTAGCCAGTGTGTTACGATGTACAGAAAAAGCACCACAGTGTGAAGTACACACCACATTCTAGTTTACAACGAGCCATAAGAATGTCTGCGAAGGAGACTAACCACATTCAGCCTTTGATTTAGCCTTCTTCATATTCATCAGGTGTTTGCTATTACAGAAGTACATACAGAAAACACAATTTACAGTATACTCACGAGCTATGCTATAGGAATTTTTAACTAGAGTTCTTCCTTGGATGAGTAAAATCGTCTGGCATTAGCCAGAGTAAAATACTTTTTAGGCCACCACAGTGGGGATTACGCTGGTTAAAGATGCATTCTAGTGCATTTTTTAGGTTAATAAATACACAGAAAAATTAAAACACAATTTTTTCAGTTATATTATATAGGCCAGGCCCCCAAGAAAATTACAGCTGAGGTTGGGTGGGTGGGGTGGCAGTGCATCTGGTTACAGCCCCCCAGTTACACCACCCTTGGAAACACTTGAGGGAGTGTTTACACGAGGTTGGCCTGAACTCGGACTGGCCTGAATTTTGCATTTCAGTTTTTGTTTACATGAGGCCAGCCTTGAACCTATACAGGCTTGTTCCCTGTTACTTCAAGATTTGTGTCAATTAACGAGAGGTGGATTAAAAGGGGGGGGGGCTGACTGGGCTGCAGCCATGGACCCCCAATCTTTAGGGGGCCCAAAAAAATAGTTCATAAAACTTTTTTAGAGCAAAATAAAATTTCTTATACTTTAGATAGAATCTTGTATGGCTACAATCCTGGACAAAATTGTTGGGACACTTTGCCGATTTTGCCGATTTTCGCATAGTGTCCCAAGCACTTTTGTCCAGGATTGTCTGAAAATGACGAATTAAACAAAATCGAAGAAAAAAACAATTTGGGGGCGGCGATTCTGCGCAGTTTGCTCGAAAATGACATAAATACGCTCCCACATGCATGAACAACAAATTGGTTCTGGGGTATAGAAGGTTTGGTGAATATGTAAATTAAATAGAGCTCTCGTGCGGGTGGTACCGGTGCGGGTGGGAACTCTGCAGAGACTCTGCTCCAGTGATCCCTTCCCCATTGAGGGGGTAAGGGGGAGCAGAGATGGGGGCTCTTTTATTAAACTGTATATATTTTGCAATGTTACAAAGTTAAAAAGCTGTGTTTTATTGAAAAATCATAAACTCGTCATTTTCAGACAATCCTGGACAAAATTGTTGGGACACTTTGCCGATTTTGCCGATTTTCGCATAGTGTCCCAAGCACTTTTGTCCAGGATTGTAGGTATATCAGTATATCTGTCTGGCCTTCAGCGTATAGCCTATGCCTATAGATGTACAGTTACGCTGTAGGCCCCAAGCTTTCAGGGGCCCTGGCGCTTTCTGATTGCACAATTTTTTGTTCTGCACTTGCTTTCTAGAAAGCGTTGTGCCCCAGGGCTCAAGACTCATGGGGGGGGGGCTTCAAGGGCCCCATGCTGAAAATACGCCTGGGGGGGAGGGCACGCAGCCCTAATCCGGCCCTTCACCACTGGAGGGAGAATCATTATTTCATGTGCACTTGACATTTAAACAACGTATTGAGCTCAAGATAACTTCGCAATAGGTGCAAATTGCAACAATTGAATCCAAGACTGAAAGTGGTTCCCGCGACGGCAATGCAATGGTGATAGAATCGTTAATACGTCGTTTATACCATATAGATAGTACTGTATTAATGCATATTAGAATAATGTTTATTCGGCTACCTTATCAAGAATAAAGTTCGAATAATAACTGAGCTACTACCTGGATACGACAGATCCTTTCAGATGTCGAGAACTTGCCATTTTTTTCAACGTCTTTCAGCTTTAGATCGTTAATCGTGTTCTTCTCCAAACCACGGTTTCCAAAAGTGTGGCTGGGTTCCTAGCCTGCGTGCACTAGACGCTCCATCCCGCGTGTCAGCGCCAAATTCCGTGTTCTGTAATTTATTCCGATTAATTTGCAATTCAGCAATACTTACAGCGAGTGTCAACGACTAACGAGTATTCGCTAACCACTTAAGAATCTATATGAAGAGAGAAACTCTAATCGATAAATAGGATACTCGGAGCTTCGTAGGAAGGTAATAAAACAAAAACAAACATCGAGGAGCAAAGGTCGTATTATAAGTGTCGTATTTCACTGTGATGTATTGTTTGAAGCGATTCACAAGTTCAGTCCCGCATCTTTTTCGGCTGTTTGATCGTTCTCAAACAACATTACGCCGACTATAAAAGCTTTTAAAAGAATTAACAAACTCATTTTAGTCCGTGCTTTGGTACAGTCTCGATTAATGGGCTATTCCATTTAATACCCGACCCCCCCCCTATCGAGGACAAGGGTTTATCTATACCCCTGAAGAATTCCTATCTTACAACAGCCCCCCTGTATAATAATTTTATCGGGCATTGTGGTGTATTTCGCGTCAAAAATTATTATTAGTCAATTTTCAACTCACTCTTCACCCAAATCACAGAAAGGTAATACAACCAGAAGTCCAATGATCGCGTCGGAACCTTTGAAGCAGGGCCGCTTCCGCGCATGTCGCCTCGCGCATCTTTATTCCTCACCATCCGACGCAATCCTGGCAAGATCAAAAGAAGGTTAAATCATGGATAGTAAAAAGACTTACTTCATTTTACTATCCATGGTTAAATGAACGTCAAAACTGCCGGGGGAACTTGCCAGGATTGCGTCGGATGGCGTAGGATGCGGCCGGCAAGTTCCCCCGACAGTTTTGAAAAAAGTCATATCTAATTTGTTTCTCTTTGCGTTGTTTGAGCAAATGGGCGTAGAACACCAGGTGGTCCAGGTCGTTCCATGCTTTCGTCTTTTGGTTGATGAAACTCGAGACATGTTTTCAATATTAACAACTAAGACGCCTGCATAGGCGTACACTCGGGCTACTGATGATTGCGGCAACCTGCTGAACCTTGGCATGCCAGGTCCTGAGTTCAGACCAATTCACAGACAGTCGTGAGCCAGATCATTTAACAACTGTTAGTATTGCTGAAGCCATGTAGAAAACCTATGAACATCGCAATTGCTCGACCAAAAGCATGAGAAAATGTATACAGTGCCAATATAAAGATCCGGAATGTTAGCGTTTTTGATCCTCATCTCTGTACCGGCGGTATTAAATATTTATAGAATGTAGAGACCTGTTTAGCCATGAGAAAAATATACTGTATATCGTTGTCGGTTGCCACTTGGATTGGATGCAACAGCTCCGGCTAGCCTTGCCTTCGACGAAATTGTTGGTAGGTTTTCCAAGTATGTTGCTTATATGGTTGATCAGCGCGATGTGCTTGATACAACCACAGAATAGGAATGCAGGAACATGACTGTCGATTAATTCGAAGTGATCGAACACTCGAAGTGTAGGCTCCATATATGGGAGGTATCGCGCAATTTTGCGACTCGGCCACGATAGTAGCCCGAGTAATTAAGATAATTAATTGGCTTTTTTTTTGTTAATTCCCTCTATTGTCGGAGGATGGCGTAAAATATATCGCGCATGCGCATTGGAGAAATGCGGACATGTTTTAGCTGGCCGGAAAAGTCCGCCAAATTCCATAACTACCTCAATTTTAGTTCGACTTTTCCTCTTCTTATTTTATAAAACAAATTAAATAAAACATACCGCTCACCTCGTGCCTCTACTCAACTTCTTCCGTGTTCAAATGAATGCACCGAGCTTTATGTTTTATTCAGTTGTTAAACAGAGTTGATAGCTGTCCAGCGGTGTCCAACTGTGGGAATTTACGTGCGCACGCACGCCTTGTGTGACGTCATTAAATTAGAATTTCTTGAAGTAGTTTCTGAGAATTTTGAGAAAGAACTTAAAATGAGTTTTCCAAAAGCAACCGTATGGAGAGATGTAGAAGAACTGCTTTGCAAACTTAACAAGACAGACGAAGAGATTGAAAAGGTCTTACCTTGGTTTTATGAAAACGTAAAATGTTTCGACGAAGTCAAGGAAGGTCTGTATCAGAATTCCATTCTATTTTTTGTACAAATAAAGATGACCAATCGCTGTAAATTGCTTAGGAACTTATTAAAACGAGAATAAAATACTAACTAGCCAATTGAGACAGAAAAGACTTAGAGATAGTTTCAAGTGCCTATGGAACGAAAATTAAGTTTGTCTTATTTAAAAGAACACTTAAAATGATGGAGTAACATCTTTTGCAGTTTTTCGTCTCCTTACTTCGTTCTTGAGATATTTTAGTTTGTTTGATATGCAAATTAAACATTTTGACGCGTAGATGCATAATGAGCTAGAAGGAAAATTCGAGTGTAGAATATATACATTTTAAGACCAAACCGGGACCAGTTGCGAAAAATGCAACTACACAGGCCTTCCGGCAGGAATTGAACCCACGACCTTGCGATTCTAGTGCAATGCTCTGACCACTGAGCCACGGAGGCCGTTGCCGAGAGCTTGATCGCGAGTTCTGTATACATTAAGGTGGTAATGCAAGGTCGTGGGTTCAATTCCTGCCGGAAGGCCTGTGTAGTTGCATTTTTCGCAACTGGTCCCGGTCTGGTCTTAAAATGTATATATTCTACACTCGAATTTTCCTTCACCAAAAATCCCTAGAACATGCTATGTAATCGAGTGAAATGCCCAATATTACTTCTATAGGATATATATATATATATATATATACATATATCTTTTCTATTATCAAACCAAATTACTTTGAATGAAACATGGGGATGTGTCAAGTGATAATAGCAAGGATATATAACTTTTTTCGATAACTCATTATGCACATGTGACGTCAAAATGTTTAATTTGCATATCGATCAAACAAACTGAAATATCTCAAGAACGAAGCAAGGAAACGAAAAACTTCAAAATATGTTACTCTATCATTTTAGGTGTTCTTTCAAATAAGACAATGCTTTTGTTCAATTTGGTCTTATTTTGAACGTATTGTATTTTCTGCATAATGAAGCAGTCGTCCAATACCACGTCACGTGTGTTGCAAGTCCTTTGTTCCGTCGTTGTGTAGTCCTTCGTCGTCACGTTGTCCATAGAATTTCCTTTCTTCAACCAATTGCCTTCCTCCAACATGAACTATAATTGTGTTCATCAACACGACCATTGCATAATCTTGAAAGACAATGGGGCTTCCAAACCATCCCTCTCCATGCACTAACAATGCAAGAACGAAGCAAGGAAACGAAAAACTTCAAAAGATGTTACTCTATCATTTTAAGTGTTCTTTCAAATAAGAACAGGGTCAGTTCGGTAAAGCGCTCTCAACTTCGTCAGAATTGATGCCACAAAAATAAAATAGATATCGTTAGAAAGCTATTATTGTGTAGAATACAATGTTGTATTTGATTTTGCGATAAACACAAACCAATAATAGTTGTGAATTTTTAAATTAAAACCAAAGGAGGGCTTCACTCGGGGCGACTCAAGTAAAAAGCGTTTTATTTTGTTCAAAATCTCCTTTTTTTTTCCCAGTTTAATTCCGAGATAAATTTCCAGAAAAACGGTGTCAGCGTTTTTTGATATGTCGAGTTTTGCTGATTTTATTGATGAAATTGCTGTTTTTCAACCAACATTCGGACAAAATAGGTCATAAAATCTAAACTAGGCAATAAAACGCTGACACCGTTTTGTTGGAAATTTATCTCGGAAGCGAATAGCGAAAACATGTTTTGAACAAAATGAAACGCTTTGTTCTTAAGTCGCCCCGAGTGAAGTCCTCTGGTTTTACTTGAAAAATTGTCAATACGACGCGGCTAATTCGACGACGCGGCCTTTAAAAACCGTTAAAAAGGAATGCATTTAAACGAAGACACGGTAAATTAACTGACATATTTCATGTTTAAGCTTGTTTGATGACTTCAAGAAGGCTCCAGTTCCTGCTAAAACGGCCGCAGTGTCTGAGCTGAAGTCAACGTTAAGAAACAGCTCTCACTTCCCAGCGTGTTCGCATCGTGTTCGAGCACTTCACCGAAATGACCCTGCTTGAACAGGTTCATGTATTCCATATTGTATTTTTGGCAACCATTTTAGAAGCTGTCAAGGACATCATAAGAAAGTCTGAATATGCACCAATAAAGAAAGACCACGTTATCATCCGTCAAGGAGAAGTTGGAGACTGGTGTGTACTTGATTGACTAATTATGGGAGGGAAAGAAGGAGGGGAGGAAGGGAGGAGGGAAGGAAGGAGGAAAGAAGGAAGGGAGGAAGGAAGGGAGGAAGGAAGGGAGGAAGGAAGGAAGGGAGAGAAGGTAGGAAGGAGGGAAGGAAGGAAGGGAGGGAGGAAGGAAAGGAGGGAAGGAAGGAAGGAAGGAAAGGAGGGAAGGAAGGAGGGAAGGAATGAATGAATGAATGAATGAAGGAAGGAAGGAAGGAAGGAAGGAAGGAAGGAAGGAAGGAAGGAAGGAAGGAAGGAAGGAAGGAAGGAAGGAAGGAAGGGAAGGAAGGAAGGAAGGAAGGAAGGAAGGAAGGAAGGAAGGAAAGGAACGAAGGAAGGAGGGAGGGAAGGAAGGAAGGAAGGAAGGAGGGAAGGAAGGAGGGAAGGAGGGAGGGAAGGAAGGAGGGAAGGAAGGAGGGAAGGAAGGAGGGAAGGAAGGAGGGAAGGAAGGATGGAAGGAAGGGAGGAAGAAAGGAAGGAAGGAAGGAGGGATGGAAGGAAGGAAGGGAAGGAAGGAAAGGAAAGGAAGGAAGGAAGGAGGGAAGGGAGGAAGGAAGGAAGGAGGGAAGGAAGGGAGGAAGGAAGGAGGAAAGAATGAAGGACGAAGGAAGAAAGGAAGGAAGGAGGGAAGGAAAGGAAGGAGGGAAGGAAAGACAGAAGGAAAAAAGAAAAGGTGGAAGGAAGGACGAAAAAAAGAAGAGAGGGAAGGAAAGCAGAAACAAAGGAAGGAACATTGAAAAAAAGATGAATCGTCAGACGAATAGGCAAGAATAAAATTAGAATATGTATATATTTGCATGTGCACTTAATCTTTTAGCTGCTACGTAATACTGAGAGGAAGTGTAACGGTCTACGCAAGACGCATTGAAGATACCGACTACACAATGTTAGACGAACCCTCCGCTCGTACAACAATCGTGAAAAACCAGAAAGAGCGCTCGAAGTTTGGAGCCGAAGTAAGCGTCCTAAAAAGCGGCGATAAATTTGGCGACCTGTGTTTCTACAAGTCGAACGGCGAACGAAATGCGACCGTCATCGCCGACGAAAATTTAGACCTTCTGATAATGGAAAAACAAGTCTACCAAGTGTATTTAGCCGAGAAATTCACGGACATGAAAGATCAGTTGCGATTTATGGAAACGTCGTCCCTGTTCAACGACTACCCCTACGACTACCGTATAACATTACTGGAAAAAATGAGAGCCAGGCGATTGCGTTACGGCAATGGAATCGTGCGCCAGGGGGACCCCGTGAAGAGTATCTTTATCATCTGCCGGGGGAGGCCCTGCTCAAGGTCAACTCGTCAAAACTGAGCAGGCAGTACCACCTGCAACAAAGCGACGGCACGTTCACCAGTTAGCGGCCCTCTCACCGTGATCCAACGGAGACGTATTATCAAGAAAACACGGCTACGCGGCCGGCGAGCAGTTACTGAAAACAACGCAACGTTACCGTGGCAACAGTCGGGCCCAATCAGATTATCGGCGACGTCGAGTTCATGCTGAACCTCGTGACACATCACGTGACGGCCGTGTGTAATTCGTCTATGTTGATCATGGAAATGGAGGCGACTGAACTACATCGACTTACCTTGAAGCGCGATGCTGGGATTTTGGATTATATCAACGCCAGCGTTTTAAGCAAGTTGAGTGGCAGAGCTAACCGCTGTATAGGTGTACCGCAGTACGGTCAACTACACGACGCGGCCCTGAAGTTACTGAAGCTTAAAAAGGCAACCGCGCAAACGAAGACTAGGACAGAGGGATCCCGAAAGTCGACCCTTGTGAGGGTGGCGAATGTCGTGAAGTTGGGCACAAAATTCGGGGGATTGGTAAAAAGTTTACCTGCAAAGCCCGCGGCGGAAGAGAAGTCGGGCACGATTACCAACGTGCTCAAGAAGGTGGCGGCTATGCCTGTGGAGATAGGTGGAGGAACGAAAATAGCGGGCAAGCTCATTGAATCGGTGAGAAAACAAGAGGGCCTGGGGGAAAGCACGTGTCAAGATGACGTCACTAGTACAAGGTAAGATGTCGTTTCAATCGTCTCGTCCTCGTCCATTTTTCGCAGATAAAGTTCTTTGCCCCTAGAAACTATTCAGTACTGTACAGGTATTTAATTATTGAAAGATTGAGCGACTCAAAATCTCAAACGGAGCAACGCAACCCCCAAAATATGTTCACTTTTGTGAAGTGTCGTCTGTTGAGGCTTCAATTCCCTGACCCAATCATAGAGATAGAGCTGGATTTTGGCAACTTGTAGGGTATGTTGGTGTGATAATTATACTCGCTATAGAGTTAGATGAAAAAGTTCGCTCAAATTGCTGCAAATGGTGTTTCAGAGGTTCTAGATTTCAAAAATTTCCGGGGGAGGGGGACCCCCGGACCCCCCACAAATGCGGTCACTAATTGCCACTACTGCCCCCCCTTTTTGACACCTTGTTACGGCACTGGTTCACCAGAGTTAATGACCACCGTGGGGCAGTGTTTTGTTTAATTTAGCAATCTACGTCACAATCTCGTTCGCAGAGCCCACGTTCCCCACCCGGGTACGCATTGAGGTACGGATGCGTAAATATCCGAAGCGGAATCTGGAAGTATGTTCTCCTTGTTCGACTTTTCCCCAAACAAGTCAATGGGGTTGCTGGGGAAGCTCGAATTACAGCATCTACACATATACGGCGAAGATATCGATCGCGGCAACGTCTTCACTGGAGTCTTGTCGTCCGGCATCTTTGTTATTTTGGTTTTATTAATTCTATTTCCGGTCACTTCAGACCAACTCATGCTCACTATTCAGCCAATAACGTAACGATTTGAAACGGATTATCCCAGAGTCTCTCATTTCCCGGGTGGGGAACGTGGGCTCTGGGAACGAGAGAGATTGTTACGTCAACAATAAACAAAAGTATCGTAACAAAGGTATTTCTACAATACATTTAGGTTATCTTATGGGAATTTAAGCCAAAAAAAAAACAACGAGCGAAATAAAAGCAAGAAGTTCCATCACAGAAAATATATCGATTTAAACGATCCAAAATTTGGACATTACGAACTGAAACTAATATTTTTTTCCGAACATACTGATGTTGTTGAGGTTCTCGACAGGCTTGAAACAATTCTTTACGGTTAGTTTTTCTTGAGAGTCACTGAAAGTGACTTGTCCCGTTAGGGTCACTTGAGCTTTCGCCCGGTTGAGCCGCCATCTTGAATTCCCCATAGTGGACTCATCTTGCAAGCTATACCTCGTATATCTATGGTCTCGTCTCTTCCAGTCTTTCGCCTATCTTTCCCCTATAATTCACATTTCTTCCCCTGTGACCTCATCCATTTCCTCCCCTTCCTTTCTCTCCTCCTATACTTTTCTCTCACTTGAAATAACAAATAACGGCAGTTTATCCCAAAAAGAAGTCATTTTCAACACCTTCCCTTTTAGGATGACAAAAGGCAAAGGAAGACAAGATGCCCAAGTACAGGTGTGTTTAAAATGCAAAATATGATGAAACTCCGAGATTAAATAAATATTTGTCTGTCTGTCTGTCTGCGCGCGTCTGTCTGACTGTACGTGCGCGTCTGTCTGTCTGTCTGTCTGCGCGCGTCTGTCTGACTGTACGTGCGCGTCTGTCTGGCTGTACGTGCGCGTCTGTCTGTCTGCGCGCGTCTGTCTGACTGTACGTGCGCGTCTGTCTGACTGTACGTGCGCGTCTATCTGTCTGTCTGTCTGTGCGCGTCTGTCTGCCCATAGTTAGTGGAGGGAGATGGTTTGGAAACTCGGCAAAAGTCATTGTTCTATGTTTTTGTTTAATTTGTCTAATTTCACGGTCACTGCACGTATTGTATTTTCTGTATAATGAAGCAGTCACCCAATAGCAACGTTCGGGTTTAATTAGTGCAGTCCTTCGTCGTCACGTGTCCATAGAATTTCCCTTTCTTCAACCAATTGCCTTCCTCCAACATGAACACAATAACATGACCATTGCATAATCTTGAAAGACAATGGAGCTTCCAAACCATCCCCCTCACTAACTATGGTCTGCCCGTCCGTCCGTCCGTCCGTCTATGCGTGTCTCTGTCAGCCTTCCTGTCTGTTCTGTCAGTCGTCCGCGCAAAAAGATCTGGGCACTGATGTATTTCTATCACCTCGTCACAACCAGTCTAAGACCAAGGCGCACGGGTAAGTTCTGCCCAATCATAGTTAACAAAAACTAAACATGGTTTGGAAGCTCAACAAAAGTCATTGTTTTATGTTTTTGTTCAGGTTTATGGAAATTTGGGCACTTTCACGGTTACTGCACATATTGTGTTTTCTGTATAATGAAGCAATCATCCAATAGCAACGTTTCAGTTCAATCACTCAACCATACTGTTTAAATATTAATAAACCTAAAACAAAGGATTTGTGCACCGTCATGTACCTTTCAACATGAATCATAGCTGGATTGTTAACCGCTTTGACGTTTGCCGGGTTTCCAAACCATGTTTAACTATGGCCCAATGTAATGCCAACCTCGTACCCAGTGCATTTTGCCTCCACGTTGGGAGGTCGGCGAAAATGGCCCTGGCATCGGCTGGTCGATTCTATAATCTGATTGGCCGGTTTAAGAACTCGACTAATTCAGATAGAGTATAATTTATTCATGAAAATTTGAATTGTGATAGATCCACTCTGCAAAGTTTACCCAAAGAATGGAAACGATTAACGATAGCTTTGGTTAAAGTCAAGAACAACATTAGATATATGTTTGTTCATGCCATTTACATGTATCCTGGATAATCGTGGGAGTATGAAGAATAACGCTAGCCAGTTGCTTTTATGATAAAGGTTCACATGAGTGAGTCGGCAGAGCGTTAAATATTTCTCATTTATTATTCATGTATACGTATTATACAAAAACAAAACACAAAGACCGCATAAATTTTCTTGCCATAACACCCCAAAATTCTGGGTGTCACGTGACCAGCCGATGCCAGGGCCATTTTCGCCGACCTCCCAACGTGGAGGCAAAATGCCCTGGGTACGAGGTTGATGTAATGCTTGTTCATGGATATTTTTCCATATTCTTATTTTTTGTAATAGGAGAAAGGCAAGAAGCAGTTAACCGCGAAAGAGTATCGAGTGTTGAAGAAGAAAATGCAAGCTGCTGGAAAGACCATTCGCGGTTAGATTGAAGAAATTGGAAATCATAAATATAAGTTTACAAAATTGATTTTAGTTCGCTCCTTAATTTTTTTCCACATCTCTTTAACGCTTACTTGTATGGCTTTCCGACACGTTACTTTGACGAGCAAAATCGTCTGGCGTTGGACAGAATAAAAAAGGTTGCTACACAACAATGCGCGCAAGTAGATTAAATAAATTATATAAATTATACATTATATGGTGATGATAGTGGTGATGATGGTGATGATAGTGGTGATGGTGGTGGTGGTGGTGATGGTGCATGATAGTGATGGTGATGATAATGGTGATAATGGTGGTGGTGAACTTAGTGGTGATGGTGCATGATAATGGTGATGATGATGGTGATGATGATAGTGGTGATGCTCGTGGTGATAATGGTGGTGCGATGGCGATGATGATAGTGGTGATGATGGTCGTGGTGATAGTGATGATGGTGCATGATAGTGGCGATGGTGATGATAATGGTGATGATGGTGATGATGATCGTGGTGATATGATGATAGTGATAATTATGGTGATGATAGTGTTGATGATAATGGTGGTGATAATGATGGTGGTGCGATGGCGATGATAATGCTCGTGGTGATAATGATGGTGCGATGGCGATGATGGTGATGATGACGATGAAGGTGGTGATGAAGGTGGTGATGAAGGTGGTGATGAAGGTGGTGATGATAGTGGTGCATGATGATAGTGGTGCATGATGATAGTGGTGATGATAGTGGTGATGATGGTGGTGGTGATGAAAATGGTGGTGGTGATGGAGGTAATAATGGTGGTGGTGATGAGATGGTGACAATGATGGTGATGATTATGATGGTGGTGACCGTGGTGGCGATAGTGATGACGGTGATGATGGTGATACGACGACGGTGGTGGAGATGATGATGGTGGTAGTGGTAATTAGTGGTGGTGATGACGATGATAGTGGCGGTAAGGATGGTGGTGATGATGGTGGTGGTGACAATAATGGTGATGGTATTTAGTTGTGGTGATGACGATAATGGAAACATCCCATTTATCCGGTATTATTCTTTCAATACAGCCTCACTAAATTTCATCAATAAATTTGTTGATTTTATTCAAACATTCCGTTACAAGAGAAATTCGATATAGTCGATTCACATTTATAGTACGAATCGAAAAACTTAAATAAACAAATAAATAATTCTAAAAGATACATTCTCTACAATAATGATATTATACCCAAGCTTTCGCACGTCAATTTTGACGTCTTGACGTCACAATCACTGACCTCTATATAACTGGACTGCGGGTGCCCCATGAAAAAATGGCCCAAATACACGCCATCAGGCAGCCATCTTGTTAGGTCTGAGCCGCGAAATTAACCAATCACAGGCCAGCTTTTGACTAGCCAAGTCTTATGAGAGTAAAGAAGGCATGGGACCAAATTTACAAAAAAAAAAAAAAACGAGCTGAGAGTTGAAAAACATTTTGAAAGCCAGAAACGATTGTCGGTAAGCAAAAAGTGCAACTAAATTGGACATACTTACATGTTTTCTTTTTAAAGGATAATTCTGAATGGTTTTATGTTGTATTTGTACGTTTCTTGAGTTTCTTTGTGTTCGGGAAGGTGTTTTAATTGTCCGTTTTGAGCTTGCTTCATTCGACAACGAACACGGCAAAGAAAAAAGCTTGGATTTTTCCACGGAACTTATGTTTCACGCCATAATTTACATGTATTTCAACGTCTTTGAACTTTTTGCTTTAAGAAAGTAAAAATTTCTGTGTAAACGTTTTTTCTCAAAGCATTTTTTTTTGCTTCAAAAGTGCTATCGGCGTGAGTCATCAACTCTTCAGGCTAGAGATCGGCTATGTCGGGGATCGTCGGAGATGCGTCGAAATCGTCAGCTGGACATAAGGAATGCGGGCGGATAGCGAAAGAGAAAGCGAAAAAAGAACCTCTGACAGATTTCTGTGTGAATATGGCGGCATCAGGGGGGTGTCAATAACTTTTGGGAATGTCGAATATAGCAGAAGGTTACACGACCACAGTTAATTGAATGTGTGGACAAACTAGGAAAGTTCGTTGTTTCAATGTGAGCTACACGTCGGCCAATATAAGTATGTTATCCTCTGGTTCGTCAGTGTTCGTCTGATATATTAAACAGCAAAAAACTGAGTATATTTTGTCTTTTTTACAAGAAAGACATATTATAAACTTTCGCCCGCACTACTTATGTCCAGCTGACGCCTCCGAGCATCTCCGACGACCCCCGAAACCTCCAATCTCCGAAATTTAACCTCTGCGGAGTAGAGACACTTTACGCCGTCGGAAGACTTAACAGGATGGCGCCGTTGAATTGGGGACACTTCATGTAATACAAAAGTATCGGGAACCCGACGAGAATAAACTACCGCTGTACATAAAACTTGGGCCCGCGTTGCAACGACAAAATGGCGACGTTGATATTTTGGACCGTAGTTTGTTTAAATCCTAACTAAATAGAGTGACAGGAAGAAAGATTCCGTGTCGGATTTTAAAAGTTTACATCCGAAGAACAATTACCGTAAAATTCCACGACCTTTCCTAAGATATGCTGTCTTTATGGGTGAGGAAAAATCGTGAAAAAAGATAATTAACGAAAACAGAAATTCGAATATACCAACACGAGTTGGACTCTAGGGTAAGTTGTTCAAAAGTTGATTAGCGTTAATCCCAAATTAAAATGTTTTTAATAATGATTGTGGGACAGGTGAAGATTAAAGGGTATTGGCAATAAAAATTAAGTTTATCTCATTTGAAAGAACTCGTCAAATGGTATAAGAAGACCTTTTACAATTTTTCCGTATCTGTTTTGGTTTTGGAAATATTTCGACCAAACTCAGCGTGCTGTCCGCCATCTTGGAATGATTTTCGATATGCAAAATTATGCATGTGACGACATAAGCAGGGTAAAGTGAAATTTTCATCTTGCCAACCTTATGACATTACGAGCTAGAAACTCGATTTTTTGTTGCGCTATTTCCATTTTAAATTGACCTACAACATTTAAAAAGCCTTCCGTGGAAATTTCGGCACCCACGGAGTAGTTTCATCAGGTTTACCCTGCTTGTGACGTCACCAATTTCCTAGTTAATTAGACCCAATATTACAACAAGATGGCGGACAGCACGCTGTCTTTGGTCGAAATATTTCAAAACACAAGAAAGATACAGAAAAATTACAAAAGGTCTTCTTATACCATTTGGCGAGCTCTTTCAAATGAGACAAACTGGCGGCAGAAAGTGAAACTGGCGGCAGAAAGTGAAACAATTGATAGGCCAGCAAACTCGAAGCGAAAAAAAATGGTCTTGGTCTCCAACAATGGTTGAAAACCTGATAATTGGCCTGAAGAAGTATAAAAGCTTCTGCGAGTTTAATTCGATCGTTTAATTCTAACAGTACAGTTAGTTTCTTCCCGACGATCGGCCATCTTAAATTAGATGCATTAAACTATACCCAGTCCTCCAGGCTTAAACCGATTCAGAAGTCATAATCTAATTCCTCATGTAAACACACGACAAAGTTATCTCGGGGGGTAGGGTGTCCCTCTTGCCCGAGCCAACTTTTAGTCCATCTAAACGGGTGTTTACACGAGGGCAGCCCGAACTCAGGCCGGACTGATTTCGGGTTGGTTGTAGTGTTCTTACTATAGATCGTTTTAAATACTCAGAATTTTGCTCAACGCTAATCGTCTTCCGAACAACCAGCCCCTAGTTGATCACTTCAGACGAATTCCCAGTCCTCGCAAGAAGCAGCTCGCAGCGAGTGCTCGCACGGTTTCCACTGTATTTCCACCACAGGCTGCTCCTCGCGATAATTCGCGGCTGGCGAAGCGATAGCCGAGTTTTTTTTAACAAACTTCGAGGTGTTTGGATATCCTGACGAAGCACGCTTCTGAGTGTTTGATATAGCATCTCAAACAAATCCGTATTTTAAGAGAAAATCGAGGTGAAAGTTCGATTAATTTATGAAATTTCTTCCATCGATATCCATGCAAATTAACAATCGACACGGTAATGATTTCCTTTGTACAGTTTTCCTCATGAATTACTAACGAGTTTGAAATGTTGACACAATTTGTTTTTGATTGGTTTATTTACCGCGAGTACTTGCCGCGAGTAAAAAATAGTTCAAAATTTCCAACTATCTGCCACGAACCCTGAAACACTCGCAGCGAGCTGCTTCGTGCGAGGACTGGAATGGAAATCCGCCTTGACTCTGTGCTTACGTCATCACCTAGTGACGAAAGCACGCAAATCTCGCGCGCACGCGCTACAATGAGAAACCTCGTACCATGAATACGCAATTCTAGAGCGCCTAAATTTAGATCTAAAAATGGTAGAGAGAAGAACGGCTTGACTTATAAACCTTTCCAGGAAAACTAGCTAAATTTTCCTTTATGTTAATGTTACACAAAGTATTAGAAGACGATTTTCTTGGGGACCTTCCAAGCGGCATATCACTGACCTTCAGAGAAAGGATCCATTTCAATTCCAAAACTCCAGCCAAGGGAGGGGGGGGGCGTTATTCGTTTGGCAACACTGTTAAGGCTCCTGAGCGATGGAAATGAACACATACCCACTGTCCTCCTCTCTTGTGCCAGACACGTGTCTCTTTAGACTGCAACGTGATTGGTAGACCAGCGCTGTAACCACAATAAACGTACGAGGTCAGCGTTGAACATTGGACTAAATGCGCGCGCATAGTGCTGGTAATGATAATTGTGATGATGATGGAGATGATGGTGGTGGTGGTAGTGATGATGGTGGTGGTGGTGGGGATAATGATGGTGCTGGTGATGATGGCGGTGGTGACGTTAATAATGGTGGTGACCATGGTGATGATGATGGTGGTGATAATAATAGTGTTGGTAACGATGGTGGTGGTGATGATGGTGGTGGTGATGAGGGTGGTGGTGGTGATGATGATCAGATGATGGTGGTGATGATAGTTGTGGTGATAATGATGGTGGTGATAATAGAGTTGGTAACGATGGTAGTGGTGGTGATGGTCACGATGGTGGTGGTGATAATGATGGTGGTGATAATAGAGTTGGTAACGATGGTGGTATCAGATGATGCTGGTAATGATAAAGGTGATGATGATGGAGATGATGATGGAGATAATGGTGGTTGGTGGTGGGGATAATGATGGTGCTGGTGATGATGGCGGTGGTGACGTTAATAATGGTGGTGACGATGGTGATGATGGTGGTAATAATAATAGTGTTGGTAACGATGGTGGTGGTGATGAGGGTGGTGGTGGTGATGATGATCAGATGATGGTGGTGATGATAGTTGTGGTGATAATGATGGTGGTGGTGATAATGATGGTGGTGATAATAGAGTTGGTAACGATGGTGGTGGTGGTGATGGTCACGATGGTGGTGGTGATAATGATGGTGGTGATAATAGAGTTGGTAACGATGGTGGTATCAGATGATGGTGGTGATGATAATGATTATGGTAATGATGGTGGTGGTGATAATAATAGTGTTGGTAACGATGGTGGTGACGATGGTGATGATGATGGTGGTGGCGGCTCGCTGCTTCTGCTGCTGAAATCAAAACCTTTGAAGATTCGCTAGTGACAAGGTAATCTTCAAAACATTAGATTAATATTATAATAATATAAATCTCACCTGTTAAGATATTGAGTTAATCGAACATAACAAATTACTGCGGCTTCCTCGCCAAGTATGTGAACATAAGGCGTCAATAAAGTAGTGTTGATAGGAGTGACCCTTTTGGAAAACACTAAAGGGATAGAAAACATTTATCACCACCATTCAGTTTAATATTCCGTCTCTAACTCATTCGTGGCAGTAGGTTATTCCCTGCAGTTAGCCAGGGTAAGTACACAAGACTTACAAGTTAGTTGCATGACGCTTAAGAGACTCAACTTGTTCTTAAGTAGTTCTTTCACCATCACAACTAACATCACTATCATCACCAACAACATTAACATCGACATCACGACCATCATCTTCATCACCGCCACCACCAGCAGCAGAGCAGGATCACCACCACCAGAATAATCACCAGTAGCAGCAGACCACCATCACCATCAGTACCACCATCGTCATTATTATCACGATCACCACAATCACTACCACCACCAAAATCACCATTGTCATCACCATTAGCTTCAGTTAA